>JAFEMH010006705.1:0-115349 GCA_022495995.1 Adenophora triphylla var. japonica | reverse complement strand
AAATCGGGATGCCTTACTTTTGAAAGAGACCCTGGCGGTCAGCTGATTTAGACCCTTAGAGAAAGGATTCCTACGTATCCCGAGCGGGAATCAAGCCGATCAGAAGCCGTAGGTGCAAAGGGCCGCGCGTGGGGACCTGGACCCGAGCGAGACTCGGTTGAGGCGTTCGAACTCCTGAACTTCGTAACCTTCGATGGCGTAGGCGCCTCAAACCGTAAGCCGCCATACCGACGAGGGCGTGTGGCGCCTCAAACCGGGAGAGCCGCGAGGATACGCTTATCCCTGGGACAAAGCGTTCGTGCCTCACCGCGGGCTTATTGCTCAGCCGCCACTTTATCCTCGCTCGGGGACAATGCAGCAGACTGGGATGAGAATGGTTGTGTTAAACTGGCGTTATTAACAACTCGGATTGATCGACGTTTCTTCTTTAGAATCCCCATCGGGATGAGCACTCGGGCTTACCTTGATGTTCGAAGAGGAATTGTTGTGCGGGTTTATCGCAGCTGCCGAAGTTCGGGACTGGCCGGGCTTACGACCGGTGTCGAGGAGATTTAATGTTCACTTGTCAAGTGAAAAGGTATTCCTGCTTAGGAAGATGGCCGAAGAGGGATTATTTGCAAGGCGTTCGTGCCTTGGGGTTCGGAGCTTATTGCAGCTGCCGGGGGATACATGATGGTGAAAACCATTAGAAAATTTAACTTCGGGAGACCTGAGGCGCTTAATCGGGAATGTCCTGGAGACATGATTGAGCGTTTGCCAATTGCCAAACGTCAACCGGGATTGAATTTAACGTCCGGAGACGGAAATGTAAGCTGGAATGTCCTGAGACATGATTGAGCGTTTGACCGTCAAACGTCAACCGGGATTGAATTCTAACATTTGGAGACTAATGTAACCGGAATGTGCGGAGACATGATTGGAGCTGCTGACTGCCAAACGTCAAGCTGGATCAATTTAACTTCCGGAGACGGAAATGTAATTGGAATGTCCGGAGACATGATTGAGCGTTTGACCTGGCCAAAGTCAATCTGGGATTGAATTTAACGTCTGAGATGGGCGCAAGTGAAAACTAATCCGAGAATTTAACGTCTCTGGAGACGGGCAAGTTAGTGAAAACTAACTGGAATTTAACGCTCGGAGACGGGCGTTAGGTGAAAACTAACTAGAACTTTAACGCCTTGAGACGGGCGTTAGTGAAAACTAATCGAGAATTTAACGTTCCTGGAGACTCGCGTTAGTGAAACTAACTAATCGGAACTTTAACGCCTGTGGAGACGGGCGTTAGTGAAAACTAACCTGGGAATATAACGTCTTGAGACGGGCGTTAGCGAAAACTAATCCTGGGAATTTAACGTGCTGAGACTGGGCAAGTTAGTGAAAAACTAACTGGAGGAAATTTTACACTTTTGGGGGCCAAAAGGAGTAAAAGTGGAACCGCCAAAAATGAGGGACTAAAAATGGAAGGAATCTTTTTTAAATTTGCAAAGAAGAGGGAGTCCCATTCGAAGGAGTTTTTCAAGGGTTTTCGAAAGTTCCTGGATTCGACTGGAAGTTTTCGAAATGTTTTGAAAGTTCCGGATTCGACGGAGTTTTCGAAGGGCTTTGAAAGTTCCTGATTCGACTTTGAGTTTTCGAAAGATTTTGAAAGTTCCTGATCTCGACGGAGTTTTCGGGAAGGGCTTAAAGTTCCGCATTCGACTGGAAGTTTTCGAAAGATTTTGAAAGTTCCGGATTCGACGGAAGTTTTCGAAAGATTTTGAAAGTTCCGGAGTTTTCGAAATGTTTTGAAAGTTCCTGGATTCGACGGAAGTTGGTTCGAAGGGCTTTGAAAGTTTCGGATTCGACGGAGTTTTCGAAATGATGGAAATATATGTAGGAAATGAATGAGAACCGTATCTCGCATTGCAGATCCTTTTCGACATGCGTTCGCGAAAACATTTATTGATGTTTGCTTCTGGGTCTTGTTTGCTCGCAGGGGACAGTGACGCTGATACCCACAACCGTAAGAGTCTAGGGTGCCTTTCTGGAGGCGTTGAGAGCATTGCGGGAGACTCATCCCCGACGTGGCTCGAAGAGGGAGAGGAGTGAGTCCGCTAAGAATGGGTGCTCGACTCGTCTCGGGTCGGGTCCGGGTTTATCGCTGCGGTGGCAGCGATAGCCGATACGCCGAGGGGCCAGTCTATGCATGTAGCTACGACGAGTATCAAAGGGATACGACCCACACTTTCCATCTTGCGTATGGGAGGCTACGGTGACTCCCACGGATTTTGCTCGCCTTTATCACCGGGTTGCCGACTTATGGCAACACGCCGGTGCGGGTTGATGGTTATATCCCTGAGCGCCTATGGTCAGCTGGGTCAGCTGAGCTGATATTACCTGATGCCGAGGGCTTTAGGCATTCCTGCATGCTTTTCACGATGGAGAGGCATCCTGGGAGGCGCGGTGTCGCCGATTATTTGGATGTGATCATCAGGATGACCGCATGGGAGCGCCCTGGCTCGAGGGTTCCTTCTGGTTCGCGCTGTCGCCGACTTTGCTCCCGACTCTCGACACATCCCCGTCACTTCCTCCGCTCGTGCCGCCGATAGATCCGGATGCCGTGAGGGGTCTTCGCGTGGGGGAGGGCCGGATCGCCGAGCCTCTACTTCATTCTCGGACTGTGTTCTCGCGGGGAGCAGGAGCACTCTTACCGCCTCACGCCCTGTCTTGGATGTGGAAGTTTACGTCTTTTTCTCTTCCTCGTCTCTTTCATGTACTCGTACGTATCTGGGCTTGTGAAGGCCGACATAACTTTCCATTTGCGTTTTGGATGTGTGCTCCGGGGTGCTATGAGGTGTTCAAATTGGGCAGGATTGGGACATCAAGGAGGCGTATCGACTCCCCCCGTTCCTCGCCTACGCCGGGCTCGGCGTAAGAAAGCGAAGCAGGGCGGGTCTCGTCCGAGAGCTGGCACTCAAGTGTCATACTGAGGAGCGTGTCTCTGGCACCGAACCGGGAGTTCTCCGAGAGGATCCAACACTCGACCCGGGTGGAGTCGGCTGCCCACCATGGCATGGTTCAGGTCGCTAGCGAGGTGACGCGGCGAGGAGGCTCCCAAGGGACTTCATTGCAAGGACGCCATGTATACGTGGAGCGAGTGACTCCGTCGAAGCATGGCCTGTGGTCCATTCCGTCGTGCCTGGGTGGGATCCCTCCTATGCACATGCAAAGCAGATCCTTCTGCCGATGTCGATGGATGAGTTAGCCGAGAGGTATAGACAGGGGCGTGTTTCTATACCGAGTAAAGCACTCATGGGCCGGGGCCGCCGCGATACTTTCGAGGGGATGAGGCCGAGGGAGCCCACAGCGCACAGATGTGGAGTGGCGTAGGTCCTGTGACGTCCCCAAGATCTCCCTTGGCCCCACGCGCTAGGTCATGGCGTACGAGGGCCGGGATGGTTCGTGCGCAGCGACTTGTGATCCCGCCTCCCTGGGATGAAGCCGTACCACGATACTTGTATGGCCGTACGAATTCCAATGCTTCGGTGAGCACCTTTTTTGGTTTTTCTCGTGATTTGATAGTAGCATTCGCCAAATGTTGCATCTCGTACTTTCTGCTTGTCTTTTTGACGACTTTCCCGGTTGCGTTGTGTGTCTCGGCCGTACGTACAACGACGTGGCTATGAGGCCGGAAGATGTGGTGGGCCGCCACGCTGTGAGGCTCGTGGAGTTCATGCCATACAGCTTCCTGGAGTGGAGCGTGGGATGTCCATGGGCGAGCGGGGACCGTCTAGGTCGAGAGGTTCCGCTCTGGCTCCTGTAGCCGGTGGGGAGGACTTTTCACGGTAGATTTGGCCAAGCCACGGTGGTGTAAGTGCTCCAATTTGAGCTTGTTAGTATTTTCGTTAGGAAAATTAACGAAAGTTTTAACATTCCTAACATTTCCTAACAATCCTAACTTTTCTTAACAAAGCAAGGGCAAAGTGGGCATTGTTATTTACAAGGTTAAACCTCAAAAAGAATCTTAAAAAGCAAAACAAAGGAAGAAAACCAAAAATAGAAGTGGCCGGAACATAAACTCGGTTTGCTTAATTTGAATTTTCAAAAGCATTATTCTTCCCGTCCAAAGCCCGGAGCCGCATTTAATAAATCAAAGGTGCACGCTTACCAACTCTTGTCCGCGCGGATACTCTTTAGGTCATTACTCAGTGAGGGCTATAAATTGAGCCCTCCGGCCACAAAATAAGGGAGCTACAACACACTTAATTTAATCGAACCTCTCGACGTAAATATAGAGAGAAAACAAGTGAGAATTCACTTGAATTGTCACCATTTTCTCTGAATCTTTTCCCAACTCACACTCACTCTCAAATTCAAACCCTAAACACATTCAAGCCTTGAACCCATTCAAACACAAACTCAAGAAAGATAGGTATAACCTCCCTCTTCTTATCCTAAATTCTCTCATCCACGCATGCATTTGCAAACTACAAAATGTAGTTCATTCATCTTTTGCTCTTAGATCTAAGAAGATCACCATGGAAGTTCATTTCTCCATGGATGATCTTCTACCAAGATCAACATTATTTTCCAAGTTCTCTTACTTTCTTGCAAAGAAAACTCATTTTTAAAACCCTAAAACCATTTTCAAGCATCAAATCTCATTTTCAAAGGATAAAAATCCTTCCCAAGCTAAATGAAATGCTTAGTCCTAATGTACCCCAAGGATGGTTTGGTATAGTTGATTCACCACTAAAATTTCAAGTGATCACTAACCAAAACCTAGGGAAATGGGGACAAGCATGGATGCAAAACCCCCTTAAATCATATATTTTCTTTCTTGAGAAGTTGCTGTCCAGTAGCAATTTTCCAAGATCCCAGTCCATTGTCTTAATTTTTGGACACAGAAAACTTAGAATTTTGTGTTGACTACAAAACACTTTTTGTATCCAACATCCAGAGTTTTCCATACATATTTTTACTTTATTTTTTGGGTGAGTAAAACTCCTCTTTTTCAAATTTTCTTTTAGGAGGCTAGTTCATCAGCTTCTGGAAATCCAGATTGCATATCTGAGATTTCCAGAAGGTTTTGACTCCCTCAAATATTCTCCAAAATGGAAAATTCCTTTGCAAAATCTTATTTAAGGTGTCTGGAACAACTTTCATTCTCTGAGTTTATCCAGATTATGAAGTTTTAAGACCCTTGAATCCATTTCAAAAATCAAAGGTCCACTGCCTTTTTCATTCTGGCAGAAGTGGCTCTCAACTTCAAAAGGTCTTTGAGTACCAAATCTCAATCCAAAAAAATCTTCCAAAAAATCATGGGATCATTTTAAAGTCTTAAAAAGATATCCCAATTCTTACTTTTCTTGAGTTTCAAATTATTTTGGCCAAAACACACACACACACACACACACAAATGATTTTCAGCTTGGAAGACTCGCTTTACGAGGCATTCCGGTGCACACTAACGTCCTTCCCGGCGTGTAACGTGACCTCCGAACCCAAATTTCTGATCTCGGGCATTTTTCAAAGTTTCTTGGCCCCTTAAAACAAAAAATGGCGTGGCGACTCCGTTCTTTCTCGGGTTTTATTTGGTTTTTTTCTGAAGAAACCAAGAAAAATCGAATTTTTTTCCCGCGAAATGGCGACACATCATCACGGGTGGAACGGCCGGATTTGGGGAGCTCCTTCTCTCGCGCACTCTGGGCGCGCAGAGGGGGAGTCCTCGAGTTCCTCACGTACTCCGAGGGAGGCCTCCCTTCGCCTATTCCCTACTGAGGAATTTGAAGCGAGTTCCTCTGTTCTGGCAGACGGATCCAAGAACGGCCATGAGCAAAGACGTCGAGTGCACTGGCAGGACGGTCAGCAAAGACTCGTAGAGTAGTCCTACTTTTTACCGCTTTCTTCTTTATCGCTTTGCTTTTAGGACAAAATGCATGTATTTATGTCAGGAACAAATTTTGATTTGAACCGGTATTCAAAAAGGTGCCCAAGTGGGGCGGAACCTCGTACTTCTCACATATTTATTTTCGTGATCACTGCCTTTTAGTTATTTTTGGCAAATAAGGAAGTAGGTTAATCAAAAATAAATAAAATGAGAAATGCATTAAAAATTGAACGGGTCAAAAATTAAGCATGTATGCACTAATTATTAATTATTTAAATCACCGCTGATCACATCGAGCTCCTAGGGCGGGAAGGGATACTCGATATTTGAGCTGCATGAAACCAATGGGCAAAAGACGCAGATTTCTCAAAGGTGAACAGGGAGTTGCTTGGAAATGTTTCCAATTTAGGGTAAACTGGCCGCAGAGTTGACCATCGGTCAACCGCAGTAGGGAGTCCGGACTCGGACTTGGAATGAATTTCCGTGATTCTTTAAATTGCGTCTTCACTTTGCAGATTTGTTTAAGAAACTGCGCATAGTATTTTTGTTCATCTCTCAAGCCGAATTCCTTTCCATTTCTAAAGGTTTCCCCTTCATTTCTAAGACATGGCTCCCTCTTTCCCAAGTTATCGTCTCGGATGCAAGAGCCGATAAGTTTGGACAACTTTCAACGTCACGGTACCGAGCCACATCGCAGGCGTAACAAAAGGTTTTTTCGAAGGATGTTACTGGATTAAATCCTGCTTGGGCTTTCAAGGAGCTCATGCCAGATTTGGGATCTTTTGGAGAGCCGCGCCTCTGGCTTCCGGGGACGTACGGAGTGAATGTGTACAAAGCCTTTCGTACAATGAACGGCCACTCCTACGTTTGAAGATTTCCGCCATTCTGGGAGGACTCCGAGACGGAAATGCACTAGTTCTTCCGTATGGGCCGGTGGCATTGGCCACTGCTGGAGAAGCTAGTGTCTTTGCTTGGTATCTCGGCCGAGAAGCAGGGCCACCGGATACCGATACAGATACCGACACGTTGACATTTTCTGGGACTCGCCCGAAAGATTTGCCTAACCGAGGGGAGCGTCTTTTCGTGGGACGCATTGTTCTGTAAAGGACAGCGATTTCTACTCGTTCACATTCACATCTTCGGGTATGCAGGCTATCACAAGCACACTCGGGACCTCAGTGAGGCAAGGCTGCCGCGGAGCCGGGGGGAGACATCGTGCCGCACTGGGTCTTGGGCGAGACGTTCCCGGGCATAGCCGAATGGCGACCGGTGAGCCGATACATGTGGGGAGGGGAGTCCCGCTATTTGTAAGTACCCAAATCCGGCTCATGCCTTCCGGTTAAATTTCCTAAGCAATTTCGGTAAGTTTTCCGGTAATTCCCCGTATCTTTCCTAGTGTTCCGAAACATTCCGAACCGTTTTAATTAAATAAAGGCTGAAGTGGAATCCTTCCTAATTAAGAAACACGTTTTTCTTAATTAGGAGGGAAGGTTCTAGAATAATGCCACCTTGCATGGTTCTAGAATGCCGAGTCACAATGGATAAGCCCGCACGGCCGCATTAGCTCGTCGCTCGACCGCACGGCTCATTAGCCTTATCCAGACCGCCTATAAATAGAGCCCTCCTCTACCCATTTCAAAACAACAACAAAGACACACAATAGAGATACAATACACTCACAAACACAATCGACGTGAAGAACACCCTTCAAGGCTCAAGAAGGCGAAGAAGAAGCTCAAGAAGCCATCTCCTCCTCCTTGAAGACCCAAGACGAACCTCTCCTCCTAGCTCCGTCCGAAGAAGCAAAGGAAACGATTGGTAACCTCGCACGCCCTAACCTTGCATTTTAATTGATATACTTGCTCATCGCATTCATATATCTTGCTTGGGACTTGGCATTTATTCATAAAGATCACATCTTTATCATCCCCTTTCCTTTTGCATGCATTAAGACCTCATTTGTCATAAAAATGTAGTCTTTTTCATAAAGGTGCATCCTTTGCACCTAAAACCCCTATTTTCAAATAAAAATGTTATCTTTATGCATCATTTGCATATAAAGATCAAATCTTTTCAATAAAAATGCATCCTTTGCATTCAAAACCCCTTTTTCAATGCATCATTTGCATAAAAATCCTATCTTTATGCATCATTTGCAATAAAGATCCTTTCTTTAAATCAAAAGCATCATTTGCAAACATAAAAATGTCATCTTTTCATTAAAGAGTCATTTTTCATCATGCATTCCCCTTTCCCCAACCTTGGAACGGACCGGTGTAAAAGTTCTCATCTTTGCATCGTTCCTTCCATTAAAGGTTCATGATTTCTTTACGAAAAGGACACCTTGAACCCTATATCTCCGATGATCGCTTAAGAAAGAGTATGAAGCCTCTATACGAGCTCGACCGTCTTAAAGCGTAGGATTGATGGGCTAAGGACATTCCTTCCTAAAGAACCTCATCTTTGACCACAAAGAGAGTCATTCTCTTCGATCACGCAAGTCCCGAGGGTCCCGAGGTTTAAAATGCGATGATCACAAGTCACAAGATGAGGACGGGATCATAATCCCAAATACATAAATTCCAAGGAATCCTGAGCGACAACCAACAAATGGGTTTGTACGTCCGGAAGATAACTTGGGACATTTCCCCTTATTTTCTCAAACACATGCACACAAAGAAAGCACGCAAGCAAGCACGATTAATGAAATCTTGGGAGACTTGCTCCGGCAAGGCACTTCTGGGGTGAACGCCAAACGTTTCTTCCCAAGGGGTAACTTAACCTCCGACCCCAAGTAAAAACCTTTTTTTCAAAGTTTTGAGGTAATCAAAATGGCGTGGCGACTCCGTTTTTCAAATAACTCGGATGTCTTCAAACTCGCGTGAATCCAACACAAAATTTGGGCACCACATTCACGCTTGGCGACTACTGGGATATCCCAAAGGAGAAAAGCTTTTATTTTCAAAACAAAAAATCGATACTCTGGTATATAGGTGGAAACCACTTACCCTTCCCCGTACACTCCCGACGTGGGAGTTGGGATAATCGGTGGTTTCTAACAATCCACGTACCGCATCCCTTTTCGAAAAACAATTTTGAAAAAAAATAAAAGAAAGCTTTTCCCTTCGAGCGGTTAGACTCCCATCGCCGATTTCATTAATCATGCTTGCTTTCTTTACCATGCATTGCATCATTTGCATCTTGGAATCTTTGCATACTTTGAAACGGGAAACAACCCGAAAAATAGCAAAGGAGTGGAACCCTGGAAAATTGATCCATGCAACAGACGGCTCAATCCTCATCGATTCTCGACCGGGCGACCTCAGTGGCAATTCCACCAGAAAATCATGGTTAATCTGGCAAACCTAGCAAATTGGGGCTATTCAGCCCATGACCGACTGGGGCTCCTTAAAATTTACGTGCTTATGTGTTGCATTCTTCCCCGTCCCGAAAATCATTCCTTTAAAACACATTTATGAAAATCTCTGTTTTAACTCAAACAGGAACATTTTTAGGAGACCGCACACTACGCGCACCTGATATATCCTGTACACTTTTGCACGCACGTCCTTCAAACCCGAGGGTGGTTCCACTCGCAGTCAAAATTGCGCCTTACGATGCTCCTGCGCGCACGAATCATCCCAACCTCCCCATGGCAAAAAATTGTCGACCAATGCACAAACCGTGTCACACGTTTCAAAAACCGTGACTTTTGGTTGGTTTTTGGTCTAGTCCGTGTCATATAGCCCGCTTGCATACCCACGTAAAGGTCAAGCCTTAGCTCATAATCGGAAGCCAAGATTTTCGCTCAAGCGAAATTCTGCCGAAATTCCGACAAGGAAAAATCGGTGGGATCTTGACTCCGACATTGACTATTGACCTTGACCCGCACGGAATGCGTAAGAGTCAAGACCGAGTCTTTGCCAAAAAAATGAAAAGATCTTTCGCTCAAGCGAAGCTTCCGCCAAAATTCCGACAAGGAAAAATTGGCAAGATCTTGACCGGCATTGACTTCGATTTCTGACTCACGCACCGCGTATGCAACGAAGTTCAATGTGACACTGTGTCATCCGGCTTTTACCGCCCGACCCATGCCTATTATTTTCTCGGACATTACCGAAAGTCAAAACCGTCATTCGCTCAAGCGAAACTCGCTCAAAGATCCGTCAAGGCAGAGAGACGAGACTTTCCTGCATTGCCTTGACTATAATCCGCACGTCGTGCGTTGAAAGGTCCTATGACCCGCTAGACCCGATAGGGAGCGTTCTTTACTCTCGGTCGGTGGGATCCAAGCGTGCCCTATAGGACCTCGCCCGGGCCGTTCCACCCCGGGAGGTCGAAATACAAAGTGTGGAATACGAGGGGCTTATAGACGTAGTGACGGAACCCACCGATCCAGGATCTAGAGTAGTTGTGAAAAAAGAAGGGCGTAACCCCTTTTCCAACCAAATAGATATTAATAAAAGACATCGTTTTTAAGTAAACTTGAAGATTCTAATTTGCATATTGCCCGAGCTCTTCACCTAAACACCTACCCCGAGTCTAAACCTTTCCTATCCCTTTTCCCGCAGCCGAGAAAGAAGTGGGTGAGAACACCGGCCGCCGACTTGTTAGCGCAGTAATCCTCGCACGCTCGCCGTAATCCTCGCCAGAGTCAGAATGGCCGATTTGGACAGAGAAATGCTCGGTTTGGGTAACCAGATGGCTAGGAAGAAGAGCTAGCCTATAACCAATGCCCTCCTCCATCCTCATATAACCCATTGCCAAAGACTCCGTCCCTTTATCGCCTTCTCCAATACCTCAAGCCGTTAGTGGTCCCGACACCTCACTTCCTCTCGCATCCCCCCACGGGACCCTTTTCCTCCTTTCACCCGAGCCAAATTTCCTCTACCTTGGAATCCCAGCGCGCTTGACCTTTCCAATTTTGTCAACGCCTCGTGAATTTGCCTACCTCTCGACAAATACACGTCAAGAGTCACTGGGAATGAGAATAGGAATGGGTGGATTTACAGTGATGATGACAGTTCAAGAGAAGGAATGGACTTGGAGCCAACGGAAGTGAAACCCGAAGGGCAAGATGAGGTAGAAAACCACGGACTCGGAATAGGGGATGAAATCACCTCAAAGTGTGTCGCAGCCTCTACGCAAAGGCTCTGGAAGGATGCCAGCTTAGATGAGGCAACAGTGTATGAGTCCTATATTCTAGAGTTCAATACTCCGTACAAGGACTTGGTTGGTGAATGGAGGAACTTGATCGAAGCTCTAGCCAAAAGAGGTAAATGGGCTCCGCCCACCGATCCGGGGAACACGTAAGCGTCGCCGAAGCCAAACTCTCATCGGAAGGGTAGATTCTATCACGCACTAGTAGTCACTCCCGAAACTTGGTCCGAAGAAGAATGTATGGATGCCTTGGAAAGAGTCCCGAGTTTAGAGGCGACACTCTGGCCCCTTTATGTCCTACGATGATAATGATGTTTTCCTGGTAATCCCTAAGCCCGAGGAAGAGTCTGAGATACCCCTCATATGGCGTCAAGTATCCCGGCCTGCTTTTGCCCTCATTGGTCATCAGAGCCAAGGCGAGAGTTCCCACGAGAGCTACCGTAGTGACACCGATGAAGACACAAGTGCCGGAAGGAACAATAGAGGCAATGGTTAGCCCAGAAGCCAAAAAGCCCAGAAAATCTCCCTGACAGTAAGGAAAAAGAACCCGCCATGAGGCTCGACCCCACGTAAGTCCTTATTGATGATGGAATTTCCCATTTCTAAAATGTTTAGCCAACGTCCAAGATGCCGTCAAAAGGTTGACCCTAGGGAAAGAAGGGACATGCTTGATGTTGATGAGGAATGTGATCCCACTCGTTGAAGAAGCTGCTAGGTTCTCGACGAGAAACCATCGCCAAGCCCAAACCCCTAAGTGATAACTCTTGTTGCATGCCGACTTTGAAAAGTTTGAATGAGACCGTGAAAGCTTTAAACGGAGAAGGTGAAGTTGAAATCAGCCATTCAAACTCGTAAAAGGTCAAAAGCCAGGTAACCCGGGGACCGCATTTTGGGAAGCCGCCTATGCTTCCTAGAAGACTGCCAATCGATCAATCGGCCAGACTGGCCATACGCCGCAAGAATCCGCCTCGACTTTGAAAGAACTGCGTAATCCTCCAAGGCAGGAATAATGACCAAGGAAAATCCAATGTCTATGTGATGACTCGGTCCGGACAGATGAGTATTGAGAAGCCTAAGGGTGACAAAAGGAATGCCGTCCTCTGAGCCGAAGACAGATAAGAGGCCTTATAAGCCGAAAGTGCGTAAAAACCGACTCGACAAAGAGGATCCAAAGTGTTGACTCAGCTAAAGTGTACCCAAGCCAATATCTCCTTATGGTCCCCGTTGACCTCCTCATACCCTCATAAGTTGAAGCTAGAAGAAAGTTTGGCCAAGACCACGGTGCCCATAGATGTCACCCCAGATGAGGTCGTCCAAATGATTGGAAATATCCACTACGGAAACATCATTACCTTCACCGACTTAGACCTCGCCAAAATATGGGGCTAGTCACAACGAACCTCTTTACATCACAAACTGCTTAGAAGAGCGTCGATTGCCACGAGTACTAGTCGACGGGGTCTCGCAATGAATGTCTTGCCGCCTAAAATGATGGATTTATTGGATCTGAAGCCAACGGACTTAAAGCCTTCTAGTCGACTATTAAGGCCTATGACTCCACCGCACGATCAGTTTTGGGGATCGCCACTCTCAAGATGTGGTTCGGAAAAAGGTCATGGACGTTGATTTTCAAGTTATTGACATTCCGATTTCATTTATCGCCTTCTTTGGGACGGCCTTGGATCCACCGGATAAACGGGGTAGCCTCTACTTTGCATCAGTCGTCAAATTTCGCCGAGTGATGGAACTATCACCACCATTTATGGGGACAAAGTGTCACGGTAGAAGGAACCAAAGACTAGGGATATCCCGATATTGGAGATCAAGCACGATGATGAAGCGGTTAGCATTGACCGGATTCTCCGTAGCTTCTTCCAAGGCACAAGTGTGTTGCACCGACCTCACCACTACTTCCGATAAAATCCCTCCCGCCATGAGAATGATGCGAAAAATGAGTTATCTTCCGGGACTTGGATTGGGTAGAAGACTTCAAGGTCGTAACACCATCATTGATGTGAAGGAGCAGACTACCGTGATATGGCTTGGGGTACAAACCGAACTCTCTGGGATGCCGTAAAAGCTAAAGGCACGAAAGGTGAAGGGGTCCACTCCATCCTTACGCCGTCTCTCGACCCATTACTTTATAAAAGGAGGGACACAATATGATGAAAGTGATCGCGCATCTCCTCGTAAAACCCTTCTAGAGAACCTTGAGAAAGTTAGGGGAAAGCCACCCAATCCCGTTCGAAGAATGTTCGATTTGCCGATATCCCTGGGGCTACCACTACCGTTCGTAATGAGTACGTCTTCAAAGGAAATCCGGCCGGTGTCAAAGAGTCAAGCATCCGGACAATGGACTTCTCCGCCTTCGAGTTAGCTCTTCCAAAGATCAGCCAGATAGACACCGCCAAAGAAGCCAAGACAAATGGGGTTTGCAAGAGTTGTTTGACGAAGAAGCACAAATCCCGGACTTGATCGAGCTTCGGTTCGGGATGATGAGATAGTTGCCGTTATTGGAGACGATGGTGAAAGTCATTTTGATCCTCGCACTTTGGTAACTAAGACAGAAATGCCATTGAAGAATTGGGAGACATTCTCGGGGCCGATAGCCGCCGACAAAGAAATGATCACGGAGCTTGGATTGGTACCCCGTCCTCCTCAACCCGGTCCGTGTCAAACACCCCGTTGTCTATTCAGCCGAGTCAGGAATCTTTGAATTCCAGTCCTCGAGTCATCCGAAGGCCTCACGCCCGAGGATTATGAAAAATGTAATCGATGTCATCTTTCCCCTTATCTTGAATGAAATGACAAATCTTTCGATTATCCTCTTATTGCCAACTTAACAAATGATAAATTAACTCAAAACTTAACAACAGCTTAATAATGAATCATTTGAACAAGATGCAAACACACTAAACGAACAATACATTAAAGAAATCTTTAAGGTGTTTCGTAAAAGAGGAAAACTGCCCAAGCCGCCGAGGAGGTTTTGATAAGTGTGAACTCGGGTACTATTGAGGAACCTAAAGAGACACAGATTGGAAGCTTCTTCCAGGGGGTTGAAAGTGGACAGATTGATCGAGCCGCTCGCAGAATACGTCGACGTGTTTGCATGGTCATACAAAGATATGCCGGGGCTAGACAGCTCGATAGTAGAGCACTAATTCCTCTAGCACCAGATGCTAAGCCGCAAATGTAAATTGAGAAAGATCAAGCCGGAATGGTCTCTACAAAAGGTGTCAAAGAAGAAATTGAGAAGCTATTGCGGGTAGGGTTCATCGAGTTATTGAATACCCGACATGGTTGTCCAACATCGTGACCGTAACCAAGGCCAATGGGAAGGTGCGCCGCTGTGTGGATTTTCGAGATCTCGAACAAGGCCACCCCAAAGACGACTACCCTCGCCAAACATAGACATCCCGGTGGATTCCACCGCCAACTACGAAGTCAAATCCTTCGTTGATGGTTTTCTGAGGCTACAACCAGATCAAGATGGCCGAGGAAGACCAAGAAAAGACAGCCTTCACCACACCGTGGGAACCTACTGTTATACAAGCAATGCCATTCGGGCTCAAGAATGCCGGGGCTACTTACCAAAGGGCAGCGACCGCGCTTTTTCATGACATGATCCACAAGGAGATTGAGGTCTACGTAGATGACATGATAATCCACTCCAAAGGAGAAGGTGGGCAAAGCACTTTGTTGACCTACGAAAATTCTTTGAGAGGCCGAGACAAAGCATTCCATGAGACTAAACCTCGCCAAATGCACCTTCTGGAGTGACAAGGGGAAAAGTGCTTGGGTACATGGTCACTGAGCGAGGTATAGAAGTTGACCCCGAAAGATCAAAGCCATCATGGATATGAGGCCACCTCAAACCCAGACACAAGTCAAGAGCTTCATGGGTAAATTGCAAGACATCACCAAGCTTTCACAATCGCCTGACCACTATGTGCGAGCCCATCTTCAAGCTCATGAAGAAGAATGTGGACACGTAATGGACCGAAGAATGCCAAGATGCCTTTGACCGCATCAAGGCATACTTAGTACATCCCCGGTACTATGCCCCCCACATAGACAAAGCCTCTTCTCGCTCTATCTCACTCGTCACGAACACGGCAGGCTGGGGCTATGCTTGCTCAGAAAAAGAAAGACTCTCGGGTGGAAAACGCCATTTACTTTGTCGCCGGAAGCTACAAGGGAGCGAGCTCAATTACTCAAGCATGTGAAAAGACTCGTGGCAGATCGGTTCGGGTAGTCGGCAAATTGAAGCATTATATGCAAGCCCACCCCGTGAATTTGGTCTCGAAAATGGACCCCATCAAGTACATCTTTGACAAGCCTTCCCTCTCAATGCGTTTAGCGAAGTGGTCCTTCTTCTTGGCGAATACGACATCAACTATGTGACCAGAGAAGGCCATCAAGGGTCAAGCATTGTCAGATCATCTCGGCAAACTTCCCCAAAGAATGAAGACAAGAGGGCTCCGAACCCCAATTTCTAGATGAAGGGATCTTTTGCAGTTGAGCTCGAAAATAGATGGCAATTGTTCTTTGACGAGCCGCTAACAAAAGAGGAAATGGTGTAGGAATGCTATTGGTCGATCCGAAGATGAGCATACCCCCATAGCCCTCAAGTTGAACTTTCCTACCACGAACAATGTCGCCGAGTATGAAGCCCGCATTGCCGGTTTGGAGGCCGCTTTAGAAAGAAATGTCAAGGAGCTCGAAGTTTACGGAGACTCGGCCCCGATCATCAACCAAGTCTCCAACAAGTGGAAGATCGTGGACCCTAATCTGCAACGGTATCATGCCCATATGGAGGAGTTGGATCTGGACAGCTCAGAGAAGTGACTTTCCACTACTTGCCGAGGGAAAAGAACAGATTCGCAGATGCCCTAGCTACTCTAGCCTCATTGGTAGAGATCCCCGAGGAAAAGCCATAAAGCCCTTGAGTGGGCGGAAGAGAAGCCCCAGCCTTCCGTTGTGAAGTGGACCTGGGACCCGAGCCTATAAAGGAACCTTGGTACAATCAGATTTACCAATTCCTCAAAGACGGAGAGTCGGCTTTCGAGACGAAGAAGGTAGACCAAAAGAAGGTGTCGAGCCAAAAGCTTGCGAGCCCCGAAAAGGTTGGCTTCCCATTATGTCATTCTAGGAGGCAACTGTACAAGAAACGGTATCAAGGACCACTCCTCTTATGTGTCACCCAAGAAAGGGCCAAAGAGTTGATGACCGAAGTCCACAATGGTCCCCGCGGTCCTCACATGAATGCCAGAGCCCCGATGCAAGTGATCCTCGAATGGGTTATTACTGGATCTCCATGGAGACAGACCGCTGTCAAGCACGTCCGAACCTCGCGACAAGTGCCGCGGTTTGCCAACCTCAACCATCTCCCACCTCACTGACTCCGTACCGCATGATGACTCCTTGGCCGTTTGCAACTTGGGGCATTGACGTGATAGGGAAAATAGCCCCGGCAGAAGCAATGGGCATGAGTTCGTGTTGGTAGCCATCGACTACTTCACCAAGTGGGTAGAGGCCAAGTCCTACAAGGTCCTCACTTCCGTAAAAGTGGCCTGGCTTCATCAAAGAAAACATAATGTGCGTATATGGGGTGCCCAACGAGATCATTTCGATAATGGGTCACACTTGAAGGAGACTGCGATAGACTGGCCGTCGAATTCCGTAGTTACTCGCCACAAGTCGTCCCCGCATGCACTCGAGACCAATGGAGCCGCGGAAGCGCTAATAAGACACTCGAGCGGATCATCCGGAAGATGGCCACCCGTGGTCGTGATTGGCCCGAAAAGCCGCACCTAGCACTCGGGGGCTGTAACGTCCGTCGAATGCCCACAGGAGAAACTCCTTTGCCCTAACCTACGGGATGGAAGCAAGTGTTACCAGTGAGTTGGAAATCCCGTCATTAAGGGTCCTCCGGAAAACAAGTGTCAATGAAGTGGAATGGTTGCGCAGCCGGCATGATGAATTAGCCCTGCTTGACGAGAGAAGGCTAAAAGCCATGGAACACACCTGAGCCTACCAGAGGCGAATGGCCAGAGCGTTTGATAAAAAGGTCAAGGCCAGAGACATCAAAGAAGAAAATCTTAGTGCAAAAAGAGTAATGCCCAGCTAGGCTGAAAACCCCAAAAAGGGCGGTCTAGGCAAAAAACAGGGCTGCACACGAAAAAAAAATTGGTTCACCAGAATGAACTACGTAGACCTGAGCCCCTTAGCCTTTCTTGTAAAAGGGGAACGTAGGCAGCCATATATGGTTCGGTCTAAACAATAAAAAGGACAATCAAGCTTCCATGAAGTGCGTCCTAAATAATAAAGGGTATTTCAGTTTTCATAAAACGGGTCCCAATCAATAAAGACATTTGAATTTCCATGAAATGTGTCTTGATTAATTTTTAAGATAATATGCCTTGTTCATTACAAGTTAAAAACTTCTTGATGAGTTCAAGCACGGTCTACCTCTTAACTCTGCTAACTTTGCTAAAAAGATCTAAAAATACAATAAAATGCCTAAATAAACTAATGTGTTTGCAAATGGCAATAAGGGAATCCTAAGAAAAGACTTGTCGGTCGTCATTCGTGAGTCTTCTTTGGTCTTCTTCCCTTTTCCTCGGCCTCGTCGAGTCTTCTTCCTTTTTTTGTCTATGATGTCGGTATCCCTCATCCCGACCTCGGTATCCCTCACTGGAGCCTTTACCAACCCCGTATCAATGAGTGCTCTCTCTGTCCAGAGCACGAGTCCGCACCTCCTCCCTGCGAGCCTCGGTCGAAGGAGCGACCTCGGACAACCTCTTGTAGAGGCCTCCATATCTACGACCAAATCACCTCGATTGGTTATGGCAACTCGCCTTAGCCTCGGTCTCCTCGAGTCCTACTCGAGTCGCAGATCGGCTCCCAATAAAGCTCGACGTCTATCCTCCAAGATAACACAGTCGCTCCCGTCTCCCTCTCGTACCGGTCAAGTAGACAGGTGGTCAAGATGGTGCTCTTCACTGCTCTGAAGATAGCCACGGGTGGGAAAGCGGTATATGTCCAAGCCCTCGAGAAGAAAGAGAAGGCTTTGGATCTCTCATGTCCAATGACACCACCTCCATGGTCCGGATGTCCTCCCGATCACTCAAAGGCTCTGTAAAGCCCCAATGCTGGATACTAAGCGGGGTATGTAGAAGGATGACCGGCGGAATCACGGAACCCTCACGGCATAAGACTCTGAAATATCCTCTGATGCGCAACCTCCGGTGTGGTATCCACCAACGGATGTCCGAAGTGGATAGCCTAGCCATCATCGGCTCCCAGCTACCACTGTTCCTGCTGCCTAGGCGCACCTCTCCAGAAATCACCCGAGGGCAGAGTCGGCAAAGCCCCGGGCAAAGCCGAGCCTCTCTGCGGCCCACGAGTCAACATAAGCCGGACTCCCGGACCTCATGAAACGGTTTCCCAGAGCCATCTGTCAATCCCATGAAATGTCTCTCCCAAAACCGGCGGGACAATATCCTTCCCGGCCACTGCGGTCTCGACCATGTCCAAGAGGCCACTATAGCCAGATCCCCGCGGACTCGGCGGTGAACAAAAGCGAGAGAATACGTAGAGAATGAAAGCATCCATAGCCACCGTGGTCGCGGCCGTATACGGAGACCCAGGCACACCGGGATATCGAAAGGTCAATCCTATCAGGGGCTACCATCATCCTCTCGGCCTCTCCCCGAAGGAATGCACGAGAAAAGATGCAAGCTTTACTGTCACCGGCACGTCTCCGATCAGCGGAATAGATATAGCCTCGGTCTCGGGACCCCCAATCAAGGCTCACGAAGTCTTCGTGCGTTGGGACAATTTCGTTGTAAGAGAAGCTGATAAACATGTCTCGGACGTCCCAGGAACTTTCTTTGCGGCTCTCACGAGTCCCAATCGGGCGGGAGATCCCTCAAATGCCATAAAGACTTGATCTTGAAGGAAGAATCAAGCGAGTCCCTTGTGATTTTGGAAGTTATGTCTCGCCCAAGATTGAAGACCGGATAGAAAATGGTCTCGCTTCCCCCTTTGCAATCGACGGGATTCTCCATCGCAAAGTGTTCAAAGATGGTGCTTTTAGGTCCAAAATATGCTCTGGGAACAATTGGGACAAGTCTAGAGTGAAAATGAAATGAAATGGCCAAGCCTTGCTTTTATTCGAGAAAATAACCGGCTCGAGACAGGCTGTAGCCGCACGGCTTCATTTTCCCTCAAGTCCATGCCGCACGGCTACATTAGCCCTCTGCGAGAAAAAATTCTGCGGCAACCAAGATTGCTGCCCAAGGGAGTTTTCACCCCACTTTTCAACCAAAACCTGTACAAAAACATATCCAGAGAGAAGCCATTCAAGCATTTATATACCGTTATAAATCATTTTGGCCCGATTTCAGCCCCAATTCCAACCAAAAAAGTTGCCCCAAGGCTCGAGATAATATGCAAATTGAGAAAGCATAAATTAGAAAAGTAAATAAAATGTAAATACAATGTTTTCGCCCCATCGGCGCCCCGGAAATAAAGCAAAAAATAAACAAAGTGTGCATAAAAATTGTTCATTGTTCGTTTTCGTTCCAAATCTATTCTAGAGACCTCCTAGGCCTCCGATTCTTCTTCCTCCTCATGTTTGCTCGGCTCATAGATGCTAGCCTCCCTCATCAAGTCCTCACAGTCGCTCACGTCGGACAAATGGACATTATCGTGCCCGTACTCGGCCAGTTTGCTCCCGGAATGTCGGCGTTGGGTCCCCGCCCCGAGGCATGGCCTTTGGAAGAGTACTCCGAGGCCGATGAGGTAGGCAGCCATGCCCCAGACGTGCCGTCTCTTGCGCCCAGGCTCCCGTGCATCATTGCCGCCTTCGAAGCGCGAGCCGGCTTCCTCGAAGAGACCGGCACATGTCCTTCCGGCCCCTATTACGCCTTTGACTGACCTATCGTAAGTGCGAGTGGAACTGAGAAAAAGAAGAGAAAAATCTCGGAAAATCTCGAGAAAATTGCAAAAGCGAGAAAATGCAGAAAGCTAAAAGGGAATAAGACCCTAAGAGTATACTTACGGTGCTATCGGGCGGCAAGGTGTCTTGGGGCTCCCTAGCATCGGGGACGGTATCCTCATCCTCCTCGGCACTCCATGGACCACATGGGACGGATGCGCGGGAGGGATCGGCGGGTCGATAGGCTCATCCTCCCATATCCACACAGTGACCGCTAGCTTCACTAGCTTTTGTGGCGTCCTCGGTGCGCTGTTCCACAAACACGGCGTAGGGGGTGTCCATGTCAAAGTACTCCTCTGCGGCCACGCACACTTTGGTACCTAGCTATCTCATCCTGCAGCCAATCCACAGGCTGCGGCATCCGTCTTTGGAGGATCGTGTGGAGTAATGGCGTCGATGGAGGGACATGACCATGCGCCTCGAGAAACGGTCCCCCAAGTAAATGACATCACATGTCGGCCCGGTGAGCCACCTCCTGCGCCTCGTCACCTCGATGGCATCTCCCGGTAAAATCTCCAGGATACACGCGAGGGTAGAAGTCCACTCCGTCATGCCCATCCACGTTGATGACCGGCCTCACCATTTTGTAATCGAAGGTAATCCGGGTCTTCCCCGTGAATTTATCTCTCGCATCTCCCCTCCGGCGAACCATAGCAGGGAAGATGGTGACATCACTCTGCTGGTTCCAAGGGAAGAACCCGACCACCTCACAAAGCCGGGCTGCATGTTGAAAACTTATCAAAAGAGTCATTCTCTCTCTTATAAAAGTCTCAAGACGAGGAAAGAAAAGAAAAAAAGAAAGGAGACTACCTCGAGGGCAAATGAAAACGAGTCCGTGGAGCGGCTTTGTTCCGGCGTACATGTCCAACAGTCAGCTCATGTCAGGCCTCGCCCCGAGGCGAGGCCGTCCTATCCCGTCCGCATCCTCCAAGAGTCGAGGAGGCAAGTCATGGTAGCCGGCGTCCCCGGAATTAGCAAGATGGTGGCCGATAGCATCGACCATATGAGCTCCCAGCCAGTGTGAGTGATCCACATCATTAGCGACAAAGTTACGCATGCAAGTACGACTGCCACCTCGACGTTACGCGTCTCCATCCCCGGCCCCTTGGGAATCGGCTCAAACCCTACCAAAGCACGGAACTCCTCGGCGTAATGTGGTCTCTCCAAGTCACGGGCCTCCGGTGAGCGTAGGCCGATGTAATAGGCGTGAAATCGGCGGGAGTCAGTAAGCTCTCCCGGCTCAGGTGAAAGCTATGTGTCTTGTCCCACGGTAACTCGAGAAAGGGCTGGACCAAGCCCTTGCTCTTAGAGGTGATGTGAACACCCCTGCGATGGCCTCTACAAATGCATCTAAGCCGGTAGCCCGCACCGGCTTGGGGTTCACCCCATTCTTCTCAAAATCCGGCATCCTCTGCAAAGCTTAGCGCTATCTCCGATGGTCCTCTAGACTTGTTCTCCTGTAGAAAAGCACAAAGAAAAAAAAGAAGTGTCAGTCCTTCATCATTTTCAAAAGCATGCATATATTCACAAAAAAAATGCACATGTTTTCAAAAGAAAATCATTCACAAAAGTTTTTCTAGCATTATTTGCATCAAAAAAAAAAAAAAGCGTCTTTCATCATTTGAAACGCGTCATATCAAGTCCCGTTGCTTTCCTAAGGCACAAAATCACAATTTTCACAATTTTTTGCACATAAGCATTATTCTTTCAGAAATGGCATGCATGAATCATTTTCATCTTCCAAAATCATGTTTTCTCATTGAAAATCAGAATTTTGACCTAGTTCTAGCACAAGGCAAGAACTCCGTATCATATTTTGAAAAATTCTCATTCTTACTTCATTTTGCGAGAAAAAAGTGAGTCATTCTCATAATTTTTGTCAAACAAGTTGCACATGCACATTCTTAGCCTCATAGGTTGTTCATGCATCTCAAAATCATTCAAAAAAAATCATTCAAAAATCCTAAAATTCGGGTCAAGCCCTAAATCATTCAAAAATCAAGCAAAATCATCGGATTTGAGCAAAATGAGAATGCTTACCCCAACCGATCGCGGGTTCGTTGATTTATGCTCCCTTCTTCCCGGGTAAAGCTCCGATGGAGGTGTAAGGAAGTCATACTTCCTCTCCGTCCGAACGAGCTCCTTTCTCCTCCTTCTCGCAGCCGCGGAGATGTTCCTTCTTGCTTGCCTCGGTATGGGATTGCCCTCCGGATCCATTCCAATCGATAGAAGCAAAGGGAATTGAAGAATTTTGAAGAAATTCTCTCTTTTCTCTCTCTCTTCCTCGGCAGTTCTTGGGCGGCAATGATGCCCAATGCCCGTTCAAACCTGTTTTAAATAATCTGGAAAAAACAGGTCTCTAGCCGTACGACTCCTTTTTCTCCATCTCATGCCGGGCGGCTTCATTCGCTACGAGCGAAATTACAATCCTGCCCTTTGGACCTTCCACTTGGGCATGCAATTTCCGTTATCTTTTAACCAAGATAACATCTTTTCGAAAATATCCCTGATCTCTTTAGCAATCAAGCTTTATTCCCAGTCGCCTCCGTTAATTCCGTTATAACGGGATAACGCTAGGTGACAACCTCCGAATTGTCAGAACTCTAAACTTGTGCTACCTCTATCCGCGAATAGTGACGTATGCCCAAGTCATTCCAACTTGTGCTACCTCTATCCGCGAATAGTGACGTATGCCCAAGTCATTCCAACTTGTGCTACCTCTATCCGCGAATAGTGACGTATGCCCAAGTAATTCCAACTTGTGCTACCTCTATCCGCGAATAGTGACGTATGCCCAAGTAATTCCAACTTGTGCTACCTCTTATCAGTGGCGTACTCTTGTGCTACACCTCAGCGAATAGTGACTGATATGCCCGAGTCATTCCAACTTGTGCTACCTCTAGTCAAGCGAATAGTGAATAATAGTGACGTATGCCCAAGTCATTCCAACTTGTGCTACCTCTATCAGCGAATAGTGACGTATGCCCGGAAGTCATTCCAACTTGTGCTACCTCATCCGCGAATAGTGACAGTATGCCCAGAGTCATTTCCAACAGTGCTACCTCTATCCATGAATAGTGACGTATGCCCCAGTCATTCCAACTTGTCTTGCTACCTACTATCCCAGCGAATAGTGACGTATGCCCTAAGTCATTTCCAACTTGTGCTACCTCTATCCGCGAATAGTGACGTACGCTCAAGTTTCCCAACTTAAGTTACCTCTATCTCCGTCATAAAGAGATAGCGCCATAAGCTCTAGCTTCCTCGGGTGGTGACCTCCGAATTGTCAAAATCTCAAGGATCCTAGACATCGTTCCTAACTATCTAGTGATGCTTGAACTACGATCAATGCTTGATTCCTCCGGGATACGTAGGTAGCCTTTTATAAAAGGTCCAGCCATTCGACCACTTTGGTCACCCTGTTTCTTTGTCACTCCTCGGTGATAAAGCGCCCCCTCATGAAAGTTCGGATATCCGACCACTGGGTCACTCCTAGCATATCCCCGGTAGGATCAATTGCTTGACCTCCTAGGTCATTTTCTCTTCTTTTTCCCCAGAGAGACCGGTTTCTCTTCTTCCTTCCCAGCGGATCCTAATTCCGAACTACGGCTGGCTTGATTCCTCAGGGATACGTAGGTAGCCTTCCAAAAGGTTCGGCCCACTCGGCCGTCTTGGTCACCCAATCCGTCTCGGCATTCGCCGAGATCGGATCCTTTTCTATCGACAACCCCACTCGCCTTGCAAGTGACGTTGCCGAGGGCTTCGTAAGTACCCAAATCGGCTCATGCCTTAGGTTAAATTTCCGGCAATTTCGGTAAGTTTTCCGGTAATTCCCCAGAACCTTCCTAGTGTTCCGGAAACATTCCGGAACTGTTTTAATTAAATAAAGGCTGAAGGGAATCCTTCCTAATTAAGAAACACGTTTTTCTTAATTAGGAGGGAAGGTTCTAGAATAATGCCACCTTGCATGGTTCTAGAATGCTTTGAGTCACAATGGATAAGCCCGCACGGCCGCATTAGCTCGCGCCTCGACCGCACGGCTTCATTAGCCTTATCCAGACTGCCTATAAATAGAGCCCTCCTCTACCCATTTCAAAAACAACAACAAGACACACAATAGAGATACAATACACTCACAAACACAATCAGACGTGAAGAACACCCTTGAAGGCTCAAGAAGGCGAAGAAGAAGCTCAAGAAGCCATCTCCCTCCTCCTTGAAGACCCAAGACGAACCTCTCCTCCTAGCTCCGTCCAGAAGAAGCGAAGGAAACGATTGGTAACCTCGCACGCCCTAACCTTGCATTTTAATTGATATACTTGCTCATTGCATTCATATATCTTGCTTGGGACTTGGCATTTATTCATAAAGATCACATCTTTATCACCCCCTTTCCCTTTTGCATGCATTAAGACCTCATTTGTCATAAAAATGTAGTCTTTTTCATAAAGGTGCATCCTTTGCACCTAAAACCCCCATTTTCAAATAAAAATGTCATTTTTATGCATCATTTGCATATAAAGATCAAATCTTTTTCAATAAAAATGCATCCTTTGCATCAAAACCCCTTTTTCAATGCATCATTTGCATAAAAATCCTATCTTTATGCATCATTTGCAATAAAGATCCTTTCTTTAAATCAAAAAGCATCATTTGCAAACATAAAAATGTCATCTTTTCATTAAAGAGTCATTCATCATGCATTCCCCCTTTCCCCAACCTTGGAACGGACCGGTGTAAAAGTTCTCATCTTTGCATCGTTCCTTCCATTAAAGGTTCATGATTTCTTTAGGAAAAGGATAACCTTGAACCCTATATCTCCGATTATCGCTTAAGAATGAGTATGAAGCCTCTATACGAGCTCGACCATCTTAAAGCGTAGGATTGATGGGCTAAGGACATTCCTTCCTAAAGAACCTCATCTTTGACCACAAAGAGAGTCATTCTCTCGATCACGCAAGTCCCGAGGGTCCCGAGGTTAAAATGCGATGATCACAAGTCACAAGATGAGGACGGGATCATAATCCCAAATACATAAATTCCAAGGAATCCCGAGCGACAACCAACAAATGGTTTGTACGTCCGGAAGATAACTTGGGACATTTCCCCCTTTTACTCTCAAACACATGCACACAAAGAAAGCACGCAAGCAAGCACGATTAATGAAATCTTGGGAGACTTGCTCCGGCAAGGCACTTTGGGTGAACGCCAAACGTTCTTCCCAAGGGGTAACTTAACCTCCGAACCCAAGTAAAAACCTTTTTTTCAAAGTTTTGAGGTAATCAAAATGGCGTGGCGACTCCGTTTTTTCAAATAACTCGGATGTCTTCAAACTCGCGTGAATCCAAAACAAAAATTTTGGGCACCACATTCACAGCTATGCTGACCATGTGGTTGAGGGAGAGGTTACAGATGATGCCTGAGGTGCCAATGTCCTGTGACGCTTGGTCTTTCTCGCGACGTCCTCTGGTGATAGGGGGCGATCAGGCCGAGCTGGAGCTCTGGATGGCCAGACTTTGCACGCATCACTTGCGATGGTGGGTTCCCCATTGGAAGTTACAGACTTGCAGGACCACTCAGGAGGGTCTGTTGGTTGTCAGGGTGCCGGGCCGTCTCGACGTCTTTCTATATTCCATCATTGGTTACAAGACGGCCGTGAGCAGGTGCCACCGATCGATCCGAGTTATGCTGCTACCTTTGAGGTGGGATCTCTGCGGATGGAAGATCCTTCGACGCTATTGCGATCACCGGTGGTGGCAATACACGTCCTTTCCTGCCCGGGGTTCTCTTTCACCGGGAGAGAGGGCATGCTGTCGACGGCAGTATCCGAACCTGGTACGAAGAGTGTATAGGGGAGACACGAGATGGCTATCTTGTGGAGACGGAGTGTTGGTGGGTGCCGATCACTGGGCAGCTCGACCTTGAGGAGGACGAAGCAAGGGCTAACCACGGGAATCATACTGGCGATGCCATGGCTGATTATGAGGCAAATGCTGATCGGGAGGCCAATCAAAGCACTGTGATGATGGCTCGAAGCGAGGCAGCTCGAGACAGAGCTAGAGAAAGGGTTGCGTTGACAGCCACAGGCTTGACGGAGGCGTCGGGAAGAGTCCCTGAGCCAGGTAGAAGGCCTACCGGAATATTTCCTGCGAAGGTGAAGAACACTCACCGGGGAAAAGGGAAGGGGAAGAAGGATGAAGGACCTAGTACGGGAAACTAGGTTGACCTTCTTTGTCAGTATCCACCCATTGTCATTGCAGACACATTAATTGATTAATGTTTTATTGTAGTTTTGCTAGCGTGTAGCGAGTCAAGAGTTGACCGTGCTTGAACTCATCAAAGATTGTTTTAACCGTTATGAATTTGTAGGTTAAATGAAAAGAGTTTTTCGAAACACAAGCAATTGATGCTTATTGTATTTTTTTTTGTTTTTTAGACCGAACCAATGATGGCTGCCTACGTTCCCCTTTTACAATTGAACTAAGGGGCTCAGGTCACCGTAGTTCGACACTTTAGGTGAATTTGAGAAAAGTAAAGACAAAAGAAGTGCGACCACTTTTTTACGGATCATTAGCAGGAATGTATCCAGTTGGGTATTACTCTTTTAGCACTTTAATTTACTGAGGGGGACGGTGTATGGGGAAGGAGAGTTGACTCGTGCTCTTCCTCAAACGAAGTATCTGCGGAGCTTGCTTCCGTTCACGGGGTTAACGAAAAGGTTTTCGTCCAAATCTGCTAGCTTCATGGCTCCTCCGGAGAAGATTCTTTGTACCACGAACGGTCCTATCCAGGTAGGCTCCCACTTTCCGAGGGGATTGGTCTGCGTAGGAGGCTTTTCCTTTAGCACCAGGTCGCCTTCTCTGATGTCTCGGATCTTGACTTTCTTGTCCAATGCTCGTGCCATTCTGCTTTGGTAGGCTCGAGTGTGTTCCATGGCTTTCAATCTGCGCTCGTCGAGTAGAGCAAGTTCGTCGTGACGGCTCTGTAGCCATTCGACTTCATTGATCCCATTTTCCAAGAGGACTCGGAGGGATGGAATTTCCAATTCCACGGGCAACATCGCTTACATTCCGTAGGTAAGCACGAACGGAGTCTCCCCTGTGGCGGTTCGGATCGACGTTACGTATCCCTGCAGGGCTAGATGTAGCTTTTCGGGCCGGTCCCGACCTACGAGTGGTCATCTTTACGATTATCATGGCGAGAGTCTTGTTGGCTGCCTCTACTGCACCATTGGTTTGTGGTCTGTAAGGAGAAGACTTGTGACGTGTGACTCTGAATTCGGTCAGTAGTTGGTCACAATCTCCTTCGAAGTGAGTCCCATTATCAGAGATGATCTCGTTGGGCACTCCGTATCGGCACATGATGTTCTCTCGGATGAACTCAGCCACCTTCTTAGAATTCAGTACTTTGTACGATTTGGCTTCTACCCATTTGGTGAAGTAGTCGACTGCGACTAAAATGAACTCGTGACCATTGTTCCATGGAGGAGTGATCTTGCCGATAACGTCGATTCCCCATGTAGCGAAAGGCCATGGCATCGTCATGCAATAGAGTTCGTGTGGAGGAATATGATTGAGGTTGGAGAACCGTTGACATTTGTCACAGCTTCAGACGAACTGGATGCAGTCTATTTCCATTGATATCCAATAGTATCCCATACGGAGAATGATATGTGTCAATGCTCGGGCGTTCATGTGCGGACCGCAGGTTCCGTTGTGAACTTCGTTCATTAGCTCGCTGGCTTTTTCTTTGTTTACACACCGAAGGAGTGGCCCTTGGTGGCGCTTCTTGTACAATATACCCCCTAGAATGACGAAGTGGGATGCCAGGCGTTTTAATGCCATCATGTTTTTGGCTTTGATCCCTTCTTTGTATTTTCCATCTTCATTTGTGAAGGAAGCTTCTCCGCTTTGGAGGTACTGGTAAATCTGATTGTACCAGGGTTCGTCGATCGTTTCTTTTCTTTTTCGATCTCGCAAAGAATAGGCGGGTGTTTCCCGTCCGCCTATTCCGAGGGGTTTTACCGCTTTCCCATCGGGAATTTCAACAAGAGAGGCGAGGGTTGCCGGGCGCTCGCGAGCGGTTCTCGTCTCTTGGCAAATAGTGAAAAGAGATGTCCTTGAACCGAGCAATGAGCTCCTCCATGTACGTATGGTACTTGAAGGCCGAATCTACCGTCTTCCATTTGTTGGATACTTGATTGATGATCAATGCCGAGTCTCCATATACATCCGGCTCGAGATGTTGCGCTCGAGGGAGGCTTCCAAACCTACTGCACGAGCTTCGTATTCGCCGCATTGTTGGTTGCTTCAAATTCAGCTTGATGGCTATGGGAGTATGCTCGTCCTTGGGATCGACAAGGAGCATTCCAATACCATTCCCCTTCTTGTTGGCTGCCCCATCGAAGAAGAGTTGCCGCCGGTTTGCACTTTGTCAAGTGAAAAGATTCCGTCGTCCGGAAATTGCGGATCGTGACCCTTAGGTTCATTGCTCGGGAAGCTCGGCCGGGCGACCCGCCATGACTCTACCCTTTGTTGATTTTCGACTATGTACTTGATGTCGAACTCACCAGGAAGAATGACCACTTGGCTAGCCGCATTGACAGGATGGCTTATCAAAGAGATATCGGACGGGGTCCACTTTGGAGACTAAGAGCACCGAATGCGATCGCATGTAGTGTTTCGCTTTCCGACTACCCATACCAAGGAGGTACAAGTTTTCTCACGATGCCGAGTAGCTGAGTTCACTTCCTTGAAGCTTCCGGCTACGAAGTAGATTGCATGCTCAACCTTGGAATCTTTCTGTTCTTGTGCCGGCATTGCTCCGATTGACGTGTCTGTTACCGTCGGACACGGGAGTAGTGGCTTGTCTTCATGTGGCGGGCACGTAATTGGGGGATTAACCAAGTAGGTCTTGATCTTCTCAAAAGCCAGTTTGGCACTCGGAGTCCCATTTGATGTCGGCATTCTTTTCATCGGTTTGAACATGGGCTCGTAGAGAGATGTCAAGCTGGTTGATGAAGCGATCCGATGCATCAAGTCTTCCCATGAAGCTCTTCACTTCGTTAGGTTTGAGGCGGCTTCATGTCGATGATGGCCTTGATTTTCCTGGGATCGCTTCGATACCTCTTTACGTAACCATGTACCCCAAGCACCTTGCCGCGCTTGACGCCGAAGGTGCATTTTGCCGGGTTTAGCCTCATGGAGTGCTTTCCGAGTCCTGTTGGAAGAACTTTCTCGGATCTGTCATGTGCCGCATGTCCGATCCCTTGGAGTGGATGATCATGTCGTCGACATATACTTCGATTTCCTTGTGAATCATGTCATGGAAGAGGGCTGCAGCCCGCCGGTAAGTAGCCCCGGCGTTCTTGAGACCGAACGGCATGACCGTGTAACTTGATATATCCCCCATGGAGTGGTGAAGGCGATCTTGGCACGATCCTCCTCGGACATCTTGATCTGGTTGTATCCGGCGAACCCGTCCCACGAAGGACTTTACTTCGAAATTTGCCGTGGTGTCGACCAAAGCATGTCGATGTTAGGCAAAGGGGAAATCATCTTTAGGGCCGGCCTTGTTGAGACCCCGGAAATCCACACAAAGATCCGACCTTTCCGTTGGCCTTGGTGACCGTCACGATGTTGGAGAGCCAAGTCGGGTACTCAATCACTCGATGAAACCAACTTCGAGCATTTTCTCAATTTCTTCTTTCACTTGCAAGGACCACTCTGACTTGATCTTGCGCAATTTTTGTTTGACAGGCTTGGATTCGGGATCCAGGGGAATTTTGTGCTCCACGATTGAGGGATCGAGTCCTGGCATGTCCTGGAATGACCAGCGAACACGTCAACATACTCCGGAGGAGGCTTATCGGGGCTTTTTTCTCGCATCGGCGAAGAAACCGCCCACTTGTGTCTCTTTAGGCTCTTGCACCGACCCCAGTTCACTTTGGTCATAACCTCTTCGGCGGCTTGGGCCCGGTTGTCATCTTGGTCAACTACACGCTCGAGAACTTCTTTAATGTATTGTTCGTTTAATGTATCTGCTTCTTTATCAATTGAGTTATTATCATCTTTTAAGTTATTTGTTAACTTATCAGTTGTTAAAGTGGCAATGAGGGGATACTCCGAAAGGTCGGAGACTTTTCATTAAACAAGAACGGGAATACATGATTGGCTACAACATTATAGTCCTCCGGCTGTAAGGCCGTTGGATGACTCGTAGGACCGGACTCGACAAGGGACTCGACTCAGAGGGTTTGAGACCGGGTTTAGGGAGATGTGGGTGCGGGCCCAGCTTGTCTTCCAATTCTGCCTGGCTTGCCCTTGGTCCGGTGAAAGTTACCCAATTCTTCAGTGGCATTGCTGGATGCTTGATGAGGGTGCGGGGATCGAAAGGCTTGGCTTCTGCTGTCCCAATCATGGCAATCATGCTGTTGTCGGAGCCCCGTCGATCAAGTTTGGCAACTCCATGACTTCTTCAAAAGACTACGTAGAGCCGGTCCACTGAGAGCGTCTTCTATGAATTCTGGTTCCTTCTGCTTTGGACTTACTGTCTCGAATGTGGCCTCGGCGGTTGATCCGAACAATTTGCTTCCCATGGAGAGTACCTTGAGTTGCTCCTCCAAGTCTGGGATTCCTTTGAATGTGTACTCATGCTGGACTGTGGTGGCAGTTGGTCCAGGTAGAGCTGTGATGTCGAGGAACGCTCCCTTATCGGATTAGCTTTGAGTCCTCTCAAACGCTTGAGGTCCCGTGCTAGCCGTTCCATTCTTCCCGTAGTCTCCGTCCCGACTATCTCTCGCTTCTTTCTCATCTTCACCAGTTCCCACCGTCGGTCCCCTCGCGCTGTCCGGTTCAGCCGCCGGGTCCCCGATTCTGCTGCGGTTCCGTTGTCGGTCCCCTCGCTCATTCGGTTCCCTGTCGGTCCCTCGCTCGCTGTTGGTTCCCTTGGTGAAGTAATGAGCGAGGTCAAAGCCGTAAGGCCGGAGATTGGGTGTGCCGCCGGAGGTTCCCCTTTGCGGGCCGCCGCCTTGGTGCGGGCGAGCCTTTTGTCTTCCTTGATGTCGCCGCTGTTGGCACGTAGCCAAGCCCCTGGACCGTGGTGTGGTCCTTGACTTCAATAACTTGGTGTTGGCCTTGTAGCCTTTTGCCGAGCCCCACCCCGAGATGAAGTTCATGAGTTTCATCATCCTCATGGCAGGAGGAATCTGATCGTGAGACAGTGGAAGGTCCACGTTGCATATTTGGATCTTGGAGGTCTCCAGAGTGAATCCGTTAATGGCATGTCATCTTTATGCTTGATTTCTAACACTCGGAATGTCGTTGGTGCCGGTCCCCTCGGTGGTGACGCTGTCGCCGTAGATCGTGGTTAGCTCGTTGCCTTGCATGAACTTGAGGCACCGATGAAGGGTGGATGCCACGCCATTGATTTGATGCAGCCTGTGGACGCCCCAGATGGCTGTGAAAGTGATTGGAATGTCCAACACTTGGAATTCGGTGGGGATCACCCGCTTGCCGAACCGCATATTGAGAGTAACAACCCCGAGAACCGTACGGGAAGTAGAGTCATAGGCCTCGATAAAGGTGGACTCGAAGGCTTCAGATCCGCGGGCTTGATGTCAAGGTGTCCATCATCTTGGCGGGCAAGACATTCATTCCGGAACCTCCATCTACCAACACGCGGGAAGGCGACGCTCGTCCAAACTGGATCGTGATGTAGAGCGGCTCATTGTGATCAGCCCCAAATTTTGGAAGGTCCAAATCTGTGAAGGTGATTATGTTTCCATAGTGGATGTTGCCGATCATCTGAATGACTTCATCTTGGGTTGCGCCCACGGGGACCATGGTACGGGCCAGCTTTCCTCTAGCTTGAGCTTGTGAGGATAAGAGGAGGTGAGCAGAGACCAAAGGGAAATGTTCGCCCGAGTCCGCTTAAGCCGAGTGAGGATCGGGTCCTCTTTCAAGGAATTTGCATCTTCGGGCCGGCCGGATTGCACTCGCCCGTCGGCTTTTGGTGGCCTTAGGTGGTAATGCATGGATTTGACCCGATCGGGTTAGGACGCCGACATCGCTTTTGGTCCCTTCGAACAGCCGCCCGAGTTGAGCCATAGTTAGAGGAGGATTCCTCGTGGCATAGGGCCATATGTCTTCCCTCAACTCATTGATTGTGGATGAATTCCCGAGAGCTTCGGCAGCTTGACGAATTTTGTCCCAGGATACCGGCTCGGATGCCTCTCGCGGGGAGGTAGCCTACGCTTTGACGCAGCTTGTTCGAATGTCGTGCACAATGCTGGTTGCCCGAATCGAACCGTGCGTTGCGACCCTCCGGGGGAGGTTGGAGAGTTCTCGGCTCAGGCGAACGGTCTCCTTGATCTCTTCGCGGTATATCGCGTTCCTTTCCTTCTTGCTGAGCATACTCAGGGCATTCTGGAGTTGGGTCTGGAGATACTCATGGTTTGCTAGTTTTCCTCCGCTCTGGGCCCAGATCAACCTTCTTGCAGCGGAGCCTGCGTCGAGAGTTAGCGCCTGTGTTTCTTCCCATGTGAGAATAGCCAGTGATTCTTTGAACTGCGTGCGGCAGTCTAGGTAAACTTCCATCGGGGAGAGCTTTCTCCTCTGTTTTATCTGAGTGGCGGGTATGTCAGAAGGTGAGTACACAGCTTCCCGAACATCTGCCCATGTGACTGGTTGCTGCCCCAGTTGATCGTTTCTGTAAACGAATGCCGTAGACTGTGGAATTTCCCTGAGTAGTCGCTCGAGACGAATTTCCATCTTCCTCTTGTTTTTAAATAGACCTTCCTCCCTGAGTTGGCCTTTCAATTTAAGTGCGGAAATGATCCGTTCCCATCCTCCCAGGACCCTTGGGAGCCCGGTTTTGTTGACTTCATGCCCGGCTTGGAAGAGGATGGTTTCATCGTCTTCGTCGTCGCTTTCACAGAGAACTTGCTTTCCCAGGGAAGGTAAGCGCTGGGATTCTTTCTGCTGTGTCGTTCCATCTCCTAGGTCATCGGGACCGTTGACCACCCTTGCCTGGCAGAGGGGGTTGGATGAGAACAGACGGTAGTCAGGGAAGTTGTCATGAGCAAAGCTCTTGAGGTCGAACTGGTCTAGAGTAGCCTGTAGCTTTCTGTCTGAAGCTGCCTGTGACACTTTAAGGGCTTGGTCCCTGTAGGTCTTTCGAGCTTGGTCTTCGTCCCAAAGACGACTTTCTTGAGCGGCTAGTTCCATGAGGGCTTTCCTTGCGAGAGTTAAGCAGTCTCCGTAGGTGCGCACCGTCTGGCTAGTGTCTAGAACTGTGATTACATTCAAATCGCCGAATGGCGGGAACACTTGGATTACGTTGACGAAGGAAGTCGGACTGGGACATTCCATGCGGCCTTCCTTGATCTCGATTACCAAGAAATTCGCCCATATCTGCTTGATTGACCCCACGGGGTGTTGAATTACGCAATGTTGCGCCTCGTGATCTCGCTCGATCGCCGGATCTATCGAGCTAGCGATCCGCGCGGGATGTCTCGAATCCGGCCGTGACGGCCGGGAACAGAATTGAACTGGAGCATGTTGATGCCGAGGTGGTCATTTCCTATGTCGGAAGCCGACCGCTCGCGGGAAGACTTTCACGTATGTTTTCGGGGTGGCCGCTAAGCGTTCCCGAGGTTGATCTCGACTCGTAGCAGGGTGAGGAGCTTGGTCTCCTTCGCCGTTGCCCTTGGCCTTGGCGGCGCTTGAGGGTATAAGCTTGACCGACGGCACGGGCCGGTTGCCACCGGGCCGGTACTCGGAAGTAGTGATGAGCTCTGAGCTCGCTTGGCCAGGGCCTCGTTTACCATGAGCAGGCAGTCGTCGAGGGTGACCTTGGCATTGCAGAATCTGACGATAAGGATCAGATCCTTGGTATCATCGGGGTATCTGGAATAGATGATGTTGACAAAGTCGTCGTCAGTCACTTGATCAGAGGGATTCTTCATCGTGTCAACCAGTAACTTCCAATTGTTGGATAGCTGCTTGTACTGGACGTTGAGCTTGACAATTTCCATGGTATTGGAACCTTGGTCGTAGGTGACCTGATCGGAAGGAGTGCCGTCCTCAAAACTGAGCATGTGAATGCAGAGGTCTGCCTGCGGGTCTGCCACGTCCTCGACTCCGGAGAGTCCAGATTCATCATCATCTGACGGTTCAATCCAAACGTAGGGACGTATTGCGTCCGGTTCCGTTGTTGGAGCAGCTAGGAAAACATCGTGCTCTTCGTTGGAGAAGAGGGGTGCAGCGGGTAGTTCCTCGTAGAGGACATCCCATACGACTTCCATGCATTCAAAGCGAGAATGACGGTGCTTGTTGACCTTTATCACAAAGATCTCTTCGCCTGGCGGGGCCAGAGAGTTGGTTTGGAGAATGCTGACGAATCTCCGATTGGAGACTGGGGGTTTATGTGCCCGCATCATGGCAATATTCGCCGTTTCCTTCCACCCGCCTCCAAATGTTGGAAACGACAGCTTGAACTTGATGTATCGGATCGCCTGTGGTCCGCCGCTCGAGTACGTTTACATAGTTAGCATCTCCGGACTACGAGGGATTCTGATGAGATTTGCCCCGATAGTCCCTTGGTTGATTCGAAGGAGGTAACCCCGATGCCCGAGTGCGGACACGATTCACACTTGTCTCGGCTTCGTTTCCTATGAGGAAACTATCCTCGGATGACTTCGAGATCTCCCGCCGGTTAATGAACTTAACACACCGATGGGAGAGTGGAAGCTATGGCTTTCATGTGGTGTAGCCAAGGGCGTCCTAAAAGAGCCGTGAACTCGGATGGAATGTCCATCACATGGAATTTTGCTAGCACCATTTGGGTTTTGAACCGAGTTCCAGAGTCACCGTCCCGGGATGGGACTAGACGAGTTGTCGTAGGCCTTGATAGTCCGAGCCGACGGAATCGATGGCTTTCATTGATACGGAGAGCTCGCATCATGCCGAGAGGGAGAACATTAACGGCTGACCCGTTATCTACCAATACTCCGGGAGTGATATGGTGTTGAGCTTGAGAGTGATGTACGGGGCTTCGTTGTGCCCCGAGGCATCTCTCGGTAACTCTTCAATCACGTAACGTGATCATGCGCCATACAGACGGAGTCGTAGATCTCGTCTCTATCCGTAGAAGGAGAGTCATCCACCCATCCGTTTCTGTCTTCCTCTTGCGAGGTAAAGCCTTTGCTGGAACCTCGGGAGTATGTTGAGGCCGCTTGTGGCGGTTGCCGCCTTGGTTAGCACATTGATCGAGTGCGATTGCCAAGCCGACCTTGATCTTCCTTTACCGGTCCGAGCTCGGAAGCCGGACAAATTGAATCTTGGGCGATCCCGCAGGATTGGGCTTGACCGGCGCAAGATTACCAAGATCCGAGGTATTCCGGTGTCCTGTGGTCTCGACTCTGGTTTCATTGGGACTTTTCGGCTTTTCCACCCTTTGTCTGCTCTAAAGCCGCATGGCCCGGAGGCAAAGAGGACTGGCCGGAGTACAAGACGTAGTAGTCGAACCTCCCGGAAGGTTCTCCGAGTGTACCTACACCGGTGTCCCCAGCTTCGTATCTTTCTCTCGCCTGCCGTTGAGAGGATTTCTTCTTTTGTTTTCTCGGAGGATTGCTCCGGACGGTTTCTCGGGACTCGTACCTCGGGCGGGCGGGCGATCGCAAACATCGTAGCCGATGTGGACATTAGAGGAGGATCCTGAAAGAGGCGGAGAAACCGGTTCTCGTGGCACTCTTCTTGGGCACCCACTCAATGGAATTCACGCCGTTATTGTTCGGAAAGGGGTTCCCGATTGTATTGGGCCCACGGGGGCGCTCTAACTTGCCTTCTCTATCAAGTTACGGATTTCGTATCGTAACCCCAAACAATTGTCGGTGGTATGGCCGTGATACCGATGGAAGGCACAGTATTTGCTCTTGTCCGCATTGGCTACGGGAATTTTGGGTTTGTAATTGGCAACGGGCTTAAGGAGACCTTCCTTGATTAACCCTTCCAAAGATCTTGCTCAGTGGCATGTCCAACTTGTCGAAGTGTACGGCAGTCGCTTTCGAGTAGAATTGTTGCTTTGCGGGACCGGGTTTCGTTACCCGACCGTTGTCCACGATGGACGTAGTTGACAGACGTATCTTTCCCTTTGCCGGGGGCCGAAGGGATTGAATGCAACCGCTGAGCGGTATCTCGTATGGCCGTGCAAAGAGCCAACTTTTCCTTGAGATCCTTCTCGAACCGTGAGCCGGCATTGACCATGGCCAGGAGATCCGGGAAGAAATTGTGACCGATGAGAGTTCGATGGACGGTCTTAGCAGACTTGAAGATCCGCATCCGTTCGTCTTTGGAGAGTGGCTCCATGATCTCGGAGAGTTTCCAACTCCATCTCTTGTAGAATTCCCCAACACTTTCATCCGCTTTACGCTCGGTGGTGATTCAGTCCTCGCGACTTGTTTCCCACTATAAGTTGGATCTGTACTGCCCAGGAAGATGTTGCTGACCGTTCCTGTGTGTGGCGATCCGCAGCTTGACCCTCGAAACCATCGTAACGCCGCACTTTTGAGCGTATGCTGGAAGTGGTCGGCCATTTGCTGGAGGGTTGCTCCTTTTGCTCTCATGCCGAGAACGTAGGTATCGACGTGCGTTTGAGGACATTCGGTTCCGTCGAATCGGTCCATCTCCCGCATTCTGAACTTGGCAGGGAGAGGCGTGACCATTCCCGGATCTCGCGGATTTGAGCGTTTCTCGCTTTGAGCCGCTCATGGTGGCTTTCAGTCTTTCATTTGCTCGACCATCCAGGCTAAGGTTGGGTCCAGTGGTGGACTGTGAGGCTCGGCGCCGGTGCCTTTACCACGTGAGCGGTAGTGATTGTAGGTGGAAGGCTTGGTATATGAGAATATACGGGGGCCTTTTCGAACTGAATCAGACGGGTTTGTCCCCTGTTTAGGGATTCGTGTATAGGCACGGGACGAACCCGGGAGGGTATTGAGAAATATTGGCATCTCGAGATGGTCCAGCGGTGCGTTGGTGATATTGAGTGATAGGAGTAGCACCGGGCTTACCAAAATGGCGGGGTTGCCCCGAGAGGTGGCAACATGGAGCCTAGGTCGGCCGTTTCCTTGGTTGGAAGGCATCCCGTAAGTTGGCGGGGAGGAACCCGATTGAAGGTTTGGTGAACTGGTTTCGGGGAATCGTCATCCTCGACTGTGACAAAGTACCGTCTCGATCGGGGATAGCCGCTATACCACGCTCATTCGAAGCCGTACCACGAAATTCCCGCCGATCTTCTTCGCCTCTTGTGAACCTCACAAGCCCGGATGGCTTCTTCCAATGTCATATCTCTTACCGGTGGCGGGGGCCTTCCCCGTCACGATTTCTCGGTGAGCTAGACATGTCGGAAATTCTCGCTGAGGGAACCGAGAGGGAACCGAACCTGTCTCGGCGCTGCCGTTACGGTGATCCTGGCAAGGCACTGACCCGGAAATCGAACCACTTTCGCTCGCTGCAGGAACGAAAGGAAGGGTTTAGGCTTCGGAAAAGGGTATTTGGCTCAAGGTTTTCGGGCTTGTGCAATGTGCGATTACCGATTAATGTTTACTTAAAGCACGTTTTCTCGTAGTCCTAATCGGTTGGAAAAGAGCGGGTCTTCTTTTTCGCAACTAATCCTAGAGCTCTAATCAGTGGATCTCGTCACTACGCTTATAAGCCCCTCGTTTCCATTGTAGATCATCTTTCTCAGGACGGACTATCCCGAGCGAGGTCTGATATGGCAAGCGAGTTCCACCGACAAAGGAAAAAGTGAACTTAAGGCTAGCTGATCACGCAAACTTTCAACGTGTGTGACGTACGGGCCACAGTCGAAGTCAACGTCCTTAAGTTAAGGCGGGAATCGTGCCAAAATTTGGGCATGACCTCTCCTGACTTGCTTGTGCGAGAGACCTTAGCTTTTTAGCGTTGGCCGAGTTGTGGCTGGCACGATACATACGGCGAGGTTTGGTGACACGGCGTCGCATTGAACCTTCGGGTATATTTTTCGGCAGAGCTCCGCGTCAAAGTCAAGGCTGAAAAGCTCAAGACCTCGGGTCGGGAACGACCTTTGGTCTCAAACTCTCGAGCTTGACTCTGAGCGGGGCCCGGCGTGAAAAACATACACTTAGGCTTTATGACACGAGCTAAGCCAAAAACCAACCGGGGTCTTGGACAAAGTGTGACACAAAGAGTGCATGGCTTACACGGGCGAGGATGGGATGATTGGGACGACCCCGTGCGCCCCCGAAAGGTGTCTGGCAGACCAATCGGGGTGCAACTGATAAGGCCATCCCGGGTTAGGGGTTGTAGTGTGCAGTGTACCGAGGCAGCAAGTGCACGTGAAGTGCGGTGTTCCGAGGTAGCAAGTGCGCGTAGTGTGCGGTCACTAAAATTCTTTTTCTGAGTAAAACAGAGATTTTTTCAGAATGTGTCTTAAAGAATTCATGATGCACAGTTCAAAAGACAGCATGAAAATCAAACATGAATAGGGATGCACAAACATGGTAAGATTTTGAAAAGTTGACAATGTAATGCCTTTGAAACAAAAACCGTTCGAGGTTTAAAGGAACTCACACACACGAAAACGAGGAAGGGTAAACGAAAGTTTGACCCACGGAAGGCTTTTTTTGAAAACAATGGTAGTTTTGAAAAAAGTATCTTTTCCCCAGCGGAGTCGCCAACTGAAATTACCCGAGATTTCGCGCGGACGCGAAAGCGCGGTTGTCTTTCGCGGGGGGTTGGTGTCTGAGACCTCGCTTCATGGGAAGGAAAAATGAGGAGTCGCCACGCGGTTTTTGTATTTTGAGCCCAAACGTTGAGAAACGGCTATTGTGAAAAGGTGTCATTTTTATTGGTAGCAAAAACTTAGGAAAAGGCTTTGAAAACGGGGATCATTTTTATTGGCAGCAAAAATGAGTAAAAGGCTTTTTGTACCAGAGATTGTTAGGTTCGGAGGTCACGTTACGTTTCGGGTAGAGTATTACGAGATCGCCCGAAATGCCTCGCATGACGAGTCTTTCTACCTTTCTCGAAATCGTGTGTGTGTGTGTGTGTGTGTTTTGAAATGGGGGCTTGAATGACAAGCTTAATCTTGGTTTGAATGTCAAACGTTGATTAGGTGACTTTTGAAAAGACGAGCGTTTGAATGACAAACGTCGGTTTGAGACAGAAATGAGCGTTTGCGTGGCAAACGTCGATTTTGAGTTTGAAATGAGCGTTTGCGTGGCAAACGTCGATTTTGAGTTTGAAAAATGAGCGTTTGCGTGGCAAATGTCGAATTTGAGTTTGAAATGAGCGTTTGCGTGGCAAACGTCGATTTTGAGTTTGAAAAGGAGTTCGAAGGTCGAACTCCGATTTTTGAATCGGGCGTGTCATTGTTAACGATTTTTACGGGAAAAATGCGTTTTAAATGATTTTAAGTGTCAAATGGCGGCTTTTAGTTTGAAGATGAGCATTCGGAGGCCGAACGTCATTTCGCGCGTTTTGAAAGAGAGTTCGACGGACGAACTCCGGTTTTGAACCGGGCATTACATTGTTAACGATTTTTACGGGAAAAATGCGTTTTAAATGATATGCAATCAACGAATCGGGTTGCGACTCAGACTTTGAAAAGTAAGTACTATCACGATCCAAACGGGTCGGACTTTGTAAATGACAGTATTTAAAGTGCGGTATCAACGGAATCAAACGATCCGGATTCGTAAATGACGATCAACGAGGCCAAACGGCTCGGATTTGTAAATGACAGGAATTTAAATGACGATCGACGGATCGATCGATCCGGAATTGGTAAATGACAATAAAAGTAAACGGAACGGGGTCGGAACGCCGTTTTAACCCGTGATTACTTCTCTTACGGAAAGAGAAGAGGATCGAGGGGCTAAAACGTATCGAACCCCGTTAGACGGAGGCGTCTACATTTCGACAACGACGTTCGAAACGGTTGTAGCGACTGGCGCGTAAACTGAGACGGAACGAGAGATTTAGAGAGAGGGAGTTATACCTATGGCTAGGGTTGACTCCTTTGGCTCGGGAGGTGTGTACGGGACAGGGAAAGTGATTCGAAAGGTTGTTTCGAAGTAGTAAGGTGCGTATTTGATCGAAATACGAAGGTTTCACGCGAATCGAGACGAAACGGGAGCTCGGAAGGGGTGAAAACTGCTTAGGCCGTGGGGGTAGTGATTTTTTGGAGTGAATTTTCGGTTCTCTTGCCTTTGACAGCAACTTCTATTTATAGGGTGAAAATTGCAGTAGGAGTCCGGACGGACTTGGACTGAATCCAGGGGGTTTTTGAGTATTTTGGAAATCTGGGGGACTTGCTGGCAATTTCAGGAAAAGTGCACAGGGAGTCCGGCCGGACTTTGACTGTATACCAGGGGTATTTTAGTCTTTTCCCTTTGAATTTGATTGAAGGGTGACTAGAGGGAGGTGGCATGCGTGCCACGTGCCCTCTGAGTCACCAGCTGAGGTGGAAGTTTGTTCCCGGGTTCCGATTTTGTCCGTTTTTTTAAAATAACAGTCCGGAAAATGTCCAAAAGGAAGAAAGTAAAAAATTAAGAACAGTGAGTGGGAGTATTACTCTATACTCCCTCCATCCCATATTAGTGTGGATCAAAATTTTTGACACACAAATTAAAAGAAATTAAGAGAGATAAATAGTGGAAGGAGGTGTTTGTGAGTATGAAAAATTAAATAGGAGAGAGAATGAGTGGTAGGAATAGTAAGTTGATTGGTGTTGTGAGTGTAAAAGTAAAGTAGGAGAGAGAATGAGTGAGTGGAATAATAAAGATTTTTTGCCATTTTTGACAGTCAACACTAATCTGAGAAGGACCAAAAGGGAAATAAATACACACTAATCTGGGACGGAGGGAGTATTTGTTAAATGAAATTGGACGTTTCTTCTGATACCCAAAATACATACTCCCTCCGTTCCGGTCCATGCTTCACTAAGCACGCAAATTAAGAAGCAATATATATATTAAAAAATAATGAGAGTGAGAGAAGGGTTGTGAGAGGGAAGAAGTGAGTGGATATGATAAGTGAAACCCATAATTTAAATGTGTGAGAGAGAAAAGTTAGTGGGTATAATAGAATATTAATAAACTTTTTTTATTTTAGGAAATGTGAAGCTTCTATCGAAATACCATTTGAGTAAAAGGTGAAGCTTCGAACAGACGAATGGAGTATATCTATTGTTTTTTTTTAATGATTTTGGTTAGGTGTTTTTTTTTTAGTATTGGTGACTTTGAATAGACTAGGGCTAGTCGACTAGGACCAGCACACAGCACACAGCACACGGGAGATTTGATCCCCTAATTACATAACTATGGTATCTTAATAATATATTTTCTCGATATTTCAGTTTTTTATCAACAAGAAAATATTTTAAGTAATAATTTTAAATTAATTTAGAAATTCAAATGAAAATTTTAAACTTATTATTCATAAATTATTATATATATTATTAATAACAATTTTTAAACGTTCATTCGTCGGATAACTAACTTAACCTAAGATTATTATTCAAATTACTTTCATGTAAACAGAAAAAAATTACTCCCTTCATCCTGATTTAATGTTTTTAGTTTGACTTGACACAAAAATTAAGAAAAAAATAAATGTTGTGAGTATGAAAAGTAAAATAGGAGAGAGAAAGTGGGTAGAGATTTTTTGTTGTCAGAATGATAAGTAGGTATCATTATTCATTTCAGTTGTATGATTTTAATTTAAATAAACTCTTGGTTTTAATAAAATTTAAACTGAATATTAATACATTATTATAAATATTATTATCTCTGTCCTATTTTAAAATTTTTACTTTCCTTTTTAGTTTGTCTCAAATTATTGTTCATAGTTGTTTTATTACTTAAAATGGACAGTGGCATCCACTTGTCATTCTCATAACAAAAACTCCTTACCCACTTTCTCTCTCATACTTTATTTTTTATTTATGTGCAAAGTCAAACTAACAACATTAAATCGGGGCGAAAAGAGTATCATTTACAAGTTTTAAAATATAATTCTAATAATTGAATTAAAGTTAGTACTTAAAATTTATTTAAACCAACAAGCACAAACAAGCAATTATAAAGTATTCCCTCCGCCCCAGATGAAGGATCCTGTGGTTGAATTTCACGCATTTTTAGAAAAAATTTAAAAAATGAATAAAGAATTGTCTCCCTCCGTCCCACTTCAAAGAGCCCATGGTAATATTTCAAGATTTTTAAGAAATTTTTTAAATAATGAATAAAGAATTGAAAGTGGATAGAAGATTAGAGGAGAGAGAATGTAAAAGTTAAAAATATTTAATAGGAGAGAGAATGAGTGAGAGAAATAGTAAGTTAATGAATGGTTTTTTGTAAATATGTTAATGGTTTTTTTTGTAAATATATACTCCCTCCGTCTCACGTAAATGCAGACTTATTTCCATTTTGATCCGTCTCACGTAAATGTGGACTGCCCAAATGGAAACAAATATTCACTATTCCACCCACTCATTCTCTCTCCTACTTCACTTTTACACTCACAACATTTTCTCTCCTAACTATTCCTCCCACTCATTCTCTCTCGTATTTAATTTTTCATACTCACAAACACCTCCTCCACCTATTTCTCTCTCCTACTTTTCCTTAATTCTCACACCCAAAAAGTTGGTTTGCATTTACGTGGGACGGAGGGAGTAAACATTATGAGGTTATAAATGTTCAAAACACTGTTCACATATTTCCATTTATGGAATGGACTCTTTGAAGTGAGATGTCTCAAAAAGGAAAGTGGGCTCTTTGAAGTGGGACGGAGGGAGTAAGTGGGTAGAAGATTAGAGGAGAGAGAATGTAAAAGTTAAATGTGGGGTAGAGAATAGTAGTTAATGATTGATTTTTTTTTAAGTAGGTAGAAAATTAGAGGAGAAAGAATGTAAAAGTTAAATGTGGGGTAGGAAATACTCCCTCCATCCGACTCCAAACGTCACTTTTTACCCAAAAGGGTGTCCCGTTTGAAGCGTCACCCTTTCCTAAAAAGGAAATGTTTTATTAATATTCTATTATCCCATCCACTATTCCCTCCACTAATTCTCTCTCCTCTACACTCACAACACTTTTTAAATTCACTATTTCCTCCACTAATTCTCTCTCCTATTTTCAAATTACACTCACAACATTTTTTCTTCCCACCTATTTCCTTAATTTGCGTGTCGGGCTAAAAATGGCGACGCTCTTGGTGGGACGGAGGGAGTAGTAGTTAATGATTTATTTTTTTGTAAATATGTTAACATTATAAGAGTATAATGAATGATTTTTTTTATAAATATATTTAAATTATAAGGATATAAATATATTCAAAATTTGTCATTTATGAAAGAGACTCTTGAAGTGAGACGAACTAAAAGAAAAAAATATGACCCTTGAAGTGGGACGGAAGGAATAATATTTAATGTAGGGGTGTAAATGGTTCGGTTTGGTTCGGTTTGGGGGAATTTACAGACCGAACCACTAGTCATCGGTTTGGAAAAATTCCAAATCGAACCGAACCATGAAAAAATTCAAACCGAACCAAACCAAACCGCTATGGTTTGGTTCGGTTTGGTTCAAACCGCGGTTCAATTATGCGGTTCAGACCGCGGTCCAAACTGTGGTTCAGACCATTATTTAGACCACGGTTCAAACCACGATTCAGACCGCAACTCATTTTCATATTGTTTAAATTTTCCGTGATCATGGAGGAAGAGCGAAAAATGCGAGTGTTTAAGAGACTAGAGGAAGAGAGAGGTCGAAGGAAGAAAAATACTTTACAATGACGATCGTGGAGAGAACTTGATTATTTATGTGTCGTAATGAAGATAACAAATTATGAAATTAATATTAAATAAAATACAAAACGGGGGTTATGATTAGTTTATGTAAATTTTAATAAAGATACAAAAATATTAAATAAGATACAAAACAAGGGTTAGGATTAGTTTATGTAATGTGGTTCGGTTTGGCGGTTTGGTCTCGCGGTTCGGTTTGGTGGTTCGGCCTCGCGGTCTCAAACCGTGATTTGGTTTGGTTTGGTTCGATTTAGTTTGATTTGGGAGGTTCAGACCACAAACCAAACCGAACCATGTGGTTTGTAAATATTTGAGACCGAACCGAACCATTCATACTTGAAAACCAAATCAAATCGCATGATTTAATTCGGTTCGATCTCTAACCGCAATTTAAACGAAATCACTTACACCTCTAATTAAATGTTATTGGAGAGAGGTAGTGCATCGCTCTGAGAGCATGAGAGAGAGCGAATCATAATCAAACATATATTTACTGTGTTTTTACACACGGTTCTTTTGGACCACACACAGATATCTATTTATGTTTTTTCATAAGTATTTTCTTTTCTACCTCTTGTTCCCATGTTTAACATTTGATTTGTTTTTTTTTTTTTTTTTTTTTTATCTTGGGTGACTTTCCGTAGGGAAGATCACCGGTTCGATTCCCCTCAAGGGGAATCTTGTAGTTTAATTATTTTGTTGGGTTTCAGGAGCCTTGGAGTCTCCCGGGGCACATCCGTGCGATTAAAGGAAGCATTCTTTGGGCTTGTACCTCGGTGTGGGGAGTTCAAATCTTGCCGCTTTTCGGTGATGTGGAGCACCAATCTATTGGTGTCAGAGAGCGTAGCTTGGTGATGTGGAGCGGCCAATTCATTGGTGTTGTGGAGCGGCCAAGTAATTGCCTTGTAGGAGGGCTCCCTGGGCTCACGGAGTATAAGGAGTGCCGCCACCCCAGGCCGCATAGGGCACATCCCGCGATTTACCTCCGTCAAGATATTGAGGAGCTTTGCACTGTGGTCCAGGATTAACCGGCGAAGCTGGGAACATGGGTAATCAAAAAAAAAAAAACATTTGTTTCTTTTACCCTATGGAAAGAAGGGTATTTTTGTCAAACAAAAAATGAATACCTTGTTAAAAAGATATTCTAACAATATTCACACACACACATATATATACTCCCTCCGTCCCATTAATAACTTCACTTTTTGCCATTTTGGATTTCCCATTGAAAGCTTCACCTTTTCTTTTTTGGCAAAAAATCTTTACTATTCCCTCCACTCATTCTCTCTCCTACATTATTTTAATACTCACAACACCATTATAATTTATTATTCCCTCCACTCATTCTCTCTCCTATTTTCAAATTTCTCTCTCCTATTTTCAAATTACACTCACAACATTTTTTCTTCCCATCCATTTTCTTAATTTGCATGCCGAAGCCAAAATGGTGAAGTAAATAATGGGACGGAGGGAGTATATATATATATATATATATATATATATATATATATATATATATATATACAGTGGCGGACACATGAAATTAAGTATGGGAGGCCAAGATTCTTTGGAGAAAAAAAATTTTTTTGGCTATTTTTTCTACATGCAATACAACTTTAGTGCGACTAAATGAGAAGGAGAAAAAATCTTAGCTGCAACAGAAATTACAGATAGTTACCATTTTGCTTAATATCCGAAACAAAATCAAAACATCAAGTACCATAGGAACAATGAACAATTATGTAAGTCCAAGTAGTTAGTATGGCATGTCTAAATACAAAAAAAAAAAAATACTTCCGTCCCAAAATGAATGTCGAAAAAAAGTTTCAAATTTACTCTTGAATCAAGAGCAAAATTGAAAGAAAAAAATGGATATTTATTTTGGGAGAGAGAGAGAGAGTAATGACAAGCATAATACAAAGGGAATATTATATATATATACTCCCTCCGTCCCGCTAATATTAGCACACTTTCCTTTTTGGGCGTCCCGCTAATATCCGCACACTCCGAAAAAGGAAACTTTATATTAATAAAATATTCACCCAATCCCACTCATTCTCTCTCCTACATTATTTTAATACTCACAACACCATTATAATTTATTACACCCTCCACTCATTCTCTCTCCACTCATTCTTTTACACTCACAACATTTTATTAAAATATCATATTCCTTAATTCCCGCGCAAACAGTGTTTGTGCTAATATTAGCGGGAAGGAGGGAGTATATATATATATATATATATATATATATGTATATATATATATATAATATTCCTCAAAAGCATTATAATTCTCCAAAGTGGATTAAAAGTAGGTCAGTAAGATTTTTTTTTCATTTTTTTTTGTAATTATACAAGCATTATAAGGGAAAAGATATTCAAAATACTACTCATTTTTTGTCATTTTGAAATGAAACTTTTACTCTAGCACATAAAAAAAGTAGGACTTTTACTCTTGAACGAAGGAAATATATACTCCCTCCGTCAATTCCGTCCCATTTAAAGGTTTAATAGACACAAGAATTAAAGAAAAAGATGAAAAATGTTATGCATTATGGAGTATAGATAGTTGTTTATAATAGAGAGAGATTAATTAGTATAAATGGTATTTATTGTGAGTGTGATAATTTTTTTTTATTTTTTTTTACTTTTCATCTAAAATGCAACATATTTAATGTTATTTCTATATTTGGGCTTTCCCTGGAATAGAATCAAGGAGCATTCCTTCTACGTTAATCACTCTGATCAACCATTCATTGTTTGACATGTGTCACTACATGCATGGGAATTTTTTCCCAAATAATCCCGTTTTACTTTTTTATTTACCAAAATGACTTACTGTTCAAACTATTGCCCAGAATGTCCTCTTTTTTGAAACTCGCTACACCGTGTAGCGAGTTTGACTAGGGTTGGTCAAAACTCGCTACACCGTGTAGCGAGTATAGGGCAATTAATTAGGCCGTTGGAAAATTAATTACGGCATTTAATTAAACAAAACTCGCTACACGGTGTAGCGAGTTTGTATTAAACTCGCTACACCGTGTAGCGAGTTATTTAAAACCCTTTTCACCAGTTTACGTCTTCATTCAAACAATCTGAAAGAAAAAAAAAACTTCAGTTCACTCCGCCGCCTAGAGAGAAGAAGAGAAGAAGGGAAGAAGGGAAGAAGAAGAAGAAGAAGGATCGAACCAAGGAAGAATTTGTCAAGTAATTCAACCTTTTTTTAATTGTAAGTTTCAATTTTTGTATTGTATTAAATTTTTATTTTGATTTTATTATTTATTTACTTATAATTTATAATTTTTTTTAATTTTTTATATGATGTTGTAATTGCATTTTGATGACATTGTTTATACACAAATTAGTCTCAAGGAATTTTTTTTGATTTTTTTTATATTTAGTTTTTTTAATCCGAATTTTTTTATTATTTAGTTTTTTTAATCCGAATTTATAATTCAATCAAGGGAATTTGTTATTATATTTAGTTTTTTTAATCCGAATTTTTTTATTATTTATTTACTTATAATTTATTTACTTACAATTTAGGATTTTTTTTGATTTTTTTTGATGTCATTGTTAATCCGAAAATATGAATGTTTGTTTAATTACTCTCTATTTTTTTTTGTTATTAAATTTAGTTTTGTTGTGCCGAAAAAATGAGATAGTAATGTTTATTAATTTACTTGCAATTTAGGATATTTTTTTTAGTGAATTCGATTAACACATCTTGGTTGATGATAACTAGGCATGAGCAAGAAGTAGGCATATCAACATATATTACCTAATTGTAGGATCGTTTTAGAAAAATACTCAAATTCAATTAATGTGCACCCGAAACCGAAAACCGTTATTAAGAACCCAAATTTGGATATGTTTTTAAGAAAAGCTATCGGGTGAACTTTCACATTAGTAATCTTGCTAGCACTTCTTTAGTAAGTATTTCCATTCATTAATAAGATAGGTCTACCCCAAATTTGGATCCCTTCTCCTTTGTTTTTTAAAAAGATAAATAAAAATTAAGAAGTATACATTATTAAGACGTTGTAGGTATAAATAATAGGATATGAATTATTAGTGAGATAGCAAAATAGGATAGAAATTAATATACCTATAACAACATCCCTAATCTCATATACTTATATCCCAAACCCTAAACCCTAAATCGATAGGTCTACCCCAAATTCTTAAAATATGATTTATTGTTCAAACTTTTTTTATAAAAAAAAACTGCATCCTTTTTTTTCAAAAACGCATGAGGATTACTTTTGAAGTATTACTTAGTATATAGGCTGGAAACCAAGAACTTCCCCACAGGCACTTCTTGGAAGTGTGGGATAACTTTGGATTACAATGCCACGTACTAGTAATTACATTTTTTGTATTCTTTTATTTATTTTCTTGCCTTATAGAACAATAACCAACCTTGATATTGAAATAAATAGATGGAAGCGTTCATTGATCCCGGGCCTATCGATACATCTGTTCTGACCCGCCATGCGGACCATAGGGCTAGGTATATTTGGTCAGGTGGCCGGTTTCTAGTCCCCTCTTTTCGTCATGGTGCCGCCTTGCCGGCGTATTAGCTCTGTCATATTATTGAGACTGGCAGAGTGCGGATTCGGTGGAGTGCACTACATAGGCCGGATACGACGATTTTGCATTCTTTGGAGGCCTTGATCGAGAGATGGCGTCAGGAGACCCATACGTTCCATCTCCCGGTTGGTGAGATGACGATCACCCTACGGGATATCGGCATGATTTGCGGGTTGCCGATTGATGGGGATGTCTATTCGATGATGGGTTTCCGGTACATATAGGCGGCGGGCCGAGTGTCGGGAGTATTTAGGGGTCGTCCCTGGAGACGGAGATATAGATGGGAGCGATGCGAAGCTCCGGTGGATTACCTGGCGTTTCACACACTTTAGTGACCTCCCTGATGATACTGCTCCAGAGATTGTGGATCAGTACGTACGGGCTTATATCTTGCTTGCCTTGGGTTCTACGATCATGCCTGATCGTACGAACAACAAGGTTAAGCTATGTTATCTCCCGCTGCTTAGGGATGTTTCTAGGGTCAGGGAGTACAGTTGGGGGAGTGCGGCGCTTGCTTTCCTGTATCGAGAGTTATGTAGTGCGACAGACCCTCACACGAGACAGTGCGGAGGATTTCTCAACGTTCTACATGTATTTTTATTTCATTTTAATGTTCATTATGTTTTTAAGTTTTATTTCAAATTTGCGGCATTATTACTTAGTTTTTGATATACATTTATTTCATATAGATCTGGGCTTGGGAGAGGTTGACATGTGTGAGGCCGCAGATCCGTTATCGCCTCAGAGACCAGGACTACGTCATCATGCCCCTCGGATGCATGTATACATATATCATACTTTATTTTCTCGTCGTTAATGTTTTTATTTTTTTTTGAACAAAATCTTATAATTATTTTGTTTATGAAATTTCGGTGGACGCGAGCTTCGCTTGATCCGAGAGAGGTTCTTGCACATAGCCTGCGAGGCTATCGGGATCGGTGGCTCGGGCGAACGAGGGTCACGTGGTGTGGCGGCCTTATGAGGGGAGACCCGCTCCTGTCTCTTGCACCGAGGGTGAGGAGATATGGTTGGCGAAGGTCTCTCGTATGCTGAGAGGGTTGAGTGGCATGCACTGATCGCGTGATGAGGCAGTTTGGCCTGAGACAGTTTGTCCCAGCACCGTTCGACACTTTGGCACAGGTTGCACCGTTCGGATCGGCGGGGAAGGCCTACGAGCGAGATGGGGTGACCACCATCGCCCACTTGTTACACTATGGGGACATCGCCACGAGAATTTGGTTTCCGGGGTGTTCGGCTTCCGCGATATGACTTACACCGACCCATATATGGTATGGTATAGGGACATAACGTGTAGGTTTGTGCGGCGGCTCACTCACGTAGAGGTGGATGGATACCAGTCGTCTGCCCCTGCCATAGAGTTTATGGTAAGTTTTTACATTTTTAAAGTTTTTTTTTCTAATATTATTTTTTTTAAGAAAACATCAATTATTAACTTATGTCTCTCGTTCTTATATATATTTTTGATATAAAAACGAGTGCAGACCCTTCGGCGCATGCATGTCGCCAATGAGAGGGATGAGCATCCCCACCAAGTTGAAATGCGGAGATTGTGACACACGGGTTCGGGGAGTTAGGGAGCTCCACGCCTTCGGTCTGCTGCACCTCCCCCGCGAGTAGATCGCGTACAGGGACAACCTCGACAACGTCGGGGACGTCGTGGACAGGCAGAACCATCACCCCAAATGGATTTGCACGATGAGCCCGAGCCCGAGCCTCAAGCGCAGACCCAGACCGATACATCTTATGACTGGCTGTCACAGTCACAGCCACAGTCACAGTATGATTTTGAGCGTTGGAGCGGGGGTTTCGGGGGGACTGGGACTGGGGGTGCCGGAGGGAGTGGGTGGGGGGTGGGACTGGGGGTGCCGGAGGGGGTGGCTGGGGGGTGGCAGGGGTGGCTGGGGGGGTGGCAGTGGGGGTGGCTGGGGGGTGGCAGTGGGAGTGCCCAGGCAGACCCTTCCCCTGGACCATCCACTATGGGCTTCGGCGCTTATACGAGTGGAAGTGGGTTGAGGACTCCTTTATCACATGCACGGTTCCATGGTTTCGTCGATCCGGCTCAGATGACCCCTGAACAAGAGCAACTGCAGGAACAAATGCTTAGAAGAGGGTCTCGGCTCCGGAATCCGCCTGATCCCTACACCCCGTCTTACTATGATAATAGGTAGAGAGTTCACTTTTGTTTTTTTATTATTACGTAATGAAACTTTGTTGTATTGGTTTAGTTTTTATTTGAATGTTTTTTATTTGTATTGAACTGTACTATTAGTTTAGTTTTTATTTGAATGTTTTTTATTTGTATTGAACTGTACTATTAGTTTACTTTTTATTTGAATGTTTTTTATTTGTATTGAAACTTTGTAACTTTTTCTTAGTAGTTTAGCTTTATATTTGATTTGAATGTAATTTTCCAATTTCTAAAAATGAATTTAGTTATTTTAATGAATATTTAAAAAATTATAATTGATGATATTTATTAGATTAGGGAGTAATAAAATAAAAGTTTATTTTCCATTTAAGTTTTAAGGTTCAATTTATGTTTAGCATAATTCCAAAAAAAAATGTTCAAATGTGCTACTGTGTAATTATTGCGGGACGAATCAAAAAATTGTATTTATTGGGCCAAAATTGGAGTGGCCGCCCTTGTTCTTCGGCCAGCTTTGGTGGACGCCCAAGTTCTTTAAAATCGCTACACCGTGAAGCGATTTTCACTAAACTCGCTACACGGTGTAGCGAGTTTAGTGAAAATCGCTTCACGGTGTAGCGATTATAAATGTACATTTCCAATTCTTCCTTGTATTCCAGCATAAGTTTCTGTAAAAGGGAGCGTCCGCTCCCAATGTGGCGGAGCGTCCGCTCCCAAGCTGCCTGTAATGTAATATGTACCTTTTTTTGTAATTATGCCAAACATAAATTAAAACTTAAAACTTAATTAAAATAAAACTGAAACTGAAAAATTACATTCAACTCAAATATAAATTACATTGGACTTTTCAAGTTTAATGAAAACGACATAAAATAAAACTGAAACTGAAACTGAATCCAATTCAAGCCAAACATAAATTACATTAAAAACATTCTTCTACTCCCTAAGGTTCGGGCATCTACGACGATTGTGCCCTTCCTGATGGCATGATGAACACATACTCTTCCGTTTATCTGCTTGAAAGTCCATAGAATTACGAAAGCGTCTTGATCTAGGTCGTCCGGACTTCGCAGAACGTCGAAGTAGGGGATTAGGGAAGAAACTAGGCACCAAACCATCCACGCCCCAATAGTCCTCATGCTCGATTGGTTCGAATGTTTCCTTCCATGTCTTGTAGTATTCCCCAACGGTGTAATATTCGAAACGAAATCTCGACCATCAATATTTTGTGCGTAACAACAAGCGAGGAGATGGGAACAAGGCATGCGATAGGCAACCCATTTACCACATGTGCGGGTGCGCTCATTAAGTCGGACAATCTGTATATTTCCTCCGTGATCACCACTGACGTGCTGTTGTCACTTGATACACCCCCATTTCGTGATTGTTGAACCTCTGACGTGATGTGTTGCCGCTTTTGGTGTTCTTCAAGTAGTGATAAGCGACTTTCCGGCGAATTGGTGTCGGGGATTGATGTTAGGGTTATCGGGATTACCTCCTAAGGCATTGATTGAAAATCCATGCCTTACTTGAAAGTACTCCACACAACGATAGAAGGCGGTTTCAACAATTCTGTGATTGGCATCCCACGAGCTCCCTTCATCACACCATTGAAAACCTCGGACATGTTGGTAGTCATGATGCCATACACGTAACCACCATCGTGTGCCAATGTCCATTTTCTAGCATCCAAATGTTGAAACCATGCAATTGCCTCGGGCTTAATTCCACGGATACTCTCTAAGATAGATTTCAATTTTCTATCTTGAGTTGCTCTACCCGCTCTCGAACGAGATACTTCAACCCTTCCCCTCTATACTTTTCCAAGAAATTTGCTCGCATATGTCTCAAGCAATATCGATGATGCACGTTTGGCCACCACGTATCTTGAGCTACGGTCTTGAGAATGCCCCAATGACGGTCGAGATATCAAGCATACTTCACGACTCTTGATAATATGCTTGCAAACCAGGTATAAGAACCAACGCCGGTTCGGCCAGTCCTCCTTTTCAACAACGGCAAAGGCAAGCGGAAGTATCTTTGTCTTGGGCGTCAACACCCATGACAATCGGCATTACCCCTTTATATCTACCATGCATAAATGTTCCATCCACGAAATGACCGGCCGACAATGAGAGAAAGCTTCAATGCAAGGCCCAAATGCCCGAATACTGGTCGAAATAGGGAGGCTTCACCGACGGGAGGAGGAGGTGTAGAGTACTCAACAATTGTCCTCGGATTGTATTTTTGAATGGCTGCTAGGACGCGGGGTAACCTCTTATAAGATTCCTCCCAATCTCCAAAAACCTCTCGCAATGCCATTACGCTTTCCACACCATGCCTTCTTGTAAGTAATTACCTTGTCGAACCTACAAGAGATGTGTGCAATAATGACTCCAACCTTGACATCTGAATCGGCCTTAATAAGACCAACGACTTCCCGACCGATAAACTTGGCATCTAGATTGGGGTGATCTTGACTTGCTCCAGAATATAAGCAGCAGTGAGGAGCCTTATACTTGGTCACTTCCCAATAGCCAAACTTCTTCCTACTCACACGAACATAAAAATGACATGGATAATTTTTTAACGTACACTCAATTACCCATGTGTTCGGTGTGCTCTTTCTTACCCCGAACCTGCGATTGTTTTTAATATGGAACCTTTTCATATCAAATTGTGCCTCGTTCTTGCCGGAAAGCGTATCCCTTTAGCAATCGGTTGTTGTTAGGATCCCAAACTGGAAAACTATGTGCATGATCGTAATCAATCAAGCCTTGTTCTTGTCGAGCAGATGTACCAATATCACTGTAAAAGGGATAACTCGCTCTCTCATATCTTCGATTTTGCGGCACTTCATAGTGAACAAGAGGTGCTTCCACATCATCATCAATCGGCCCATCATCACCGGCTCCCAAATCGACATCAGAATCACTACTACCCTCCTCATATTCATCATCATCATCCTCTAGCATTGCATCTACATCAGTGTGCACTTCCTCTTCTTCACAGTCAACATCATAATCATCATTAACGTGATCATTATGCCCAAATGCCCGATCATCATCATGAACATGATAATTATGGCCAAATGCCCCATCATCATAATTTGGTGTTTGAGTTGATACAAGAGTTTGGGAACTTGGACCAACCCCATCATCACGGTTACCGAGTTGGAGAAAACCCGAAAGTACTCTCTTGTGTCTTTGTGTTTCAAACTCTGGATTGGATCGATTTTCAATTAATTTTACAACAACATACACCGCAAATTTCCAATCCCCCAAATTTAGCAACCGATCGAACATTACTTCCATACACGCATCATCTTCAATACGGAAAGGAAAGTACTCACCAATCCCGCTATCAAAAGAATGAGGGCATACGTAAATGACTTTCAAATCAAATTGAGACCGATCTAAGTTCGCCTTTTTATATAACTCATCAATCAACTCATTGTATTTCCATTGGCAATTACCCCTTATTGCACATTTTGGCCCCTTTTTGAAATGAGGACCATCAAACGGTTGTTCATCATCACCTCCCCAACAACACATAAAAATGATTGGACCCCCGTTCATATTTAACCCTACATTATGAAATCAAAGTGTTAAAACCTACATAACAAAACTCTTACATTTATTATATCTACAATATAATAAAACACAGTTAAATCATTAAATTTTATATCTAAACACAAGTCAAAATAATAATTAAGATGATGTTAATTTACCTTGATTCTTGTTGATCTTCAACAATTCTGATGAAATAAAAGAGAAGGCTGAGAGAAAGAGAGAAAGGTAAGAGAAGAAATAATAATTGAGAGAAAGAGAGAAAGGTAAGAGAAGAAAACAAAAACTGAGCTGAGAGAAAAAAGAGAAGGCTGAGAGAAAAACATAAGAAAAAGAGAAGGCTGTAAGAATCACGTGGAAACTGCTATTTGTTGCTGTAAAGTGCCTTGTTTTTACTTAAACTCGCTACACCGTGTAGCGAGTTTCAATAAAGCTGAATTAAACTCGCTACACCGTGTAGCGATTTCAGCTTTATTGAAACTCGCTACACGATGTAGCGAGTTTAAGTAAAAACAAATCACTTTGCAGTGAATGAACATTTCAAATTTTTTTACTTCTTTTAGTTTTTTCATTCGCGAAGGCATTTTGAACAATAAATATAGGTTAATTTATGTATCATAATGAATATCTAAAAATTGTTACTTAAAGTACATATAATATTGTAACAATTACAACTTTTAAATTTTAATTTGGACAATTAAATCAGCTTCAAATTTTTGCTCAAAATAGCTTCGTAGTAACATCAAAAAAAAAATTTCGTCCGCGAAGCTATTTTGAGCAATAATTATAGGTTAATTTAGATATCATAATGAATATCTAAAAATTGTTACTTGAAGTACATATAATGGTGTAACAATAACAACTTTTAAATTTTAATTTCGACAATTAAATCAGCTTCAAATTGTTGCTCAAAATAGCTTCGTACTAACAAAAAAAAATTACATGTGTTAAAAAAATAATGACATGTGGCTGAATTTTTTTTTTATAAATATTTATTTTTCATATTTTAAAACAAATGATAACATAGGAAATCTTACATAAAATTACAAAAAATAAATATTTTCGAGTTTAGTGGCCACATCCGGCCACATAGGAAATCTACATAAAATCACAAAAAATAAATATTGTCAAGTTAGTGGCCACATCCCGGCCACATAGAAAATCTTACATAAAATCACAAAAAATAAATATTTTCAAGTTAGTGGCCACATCCCGGCCACATAGGAAATCTTACATAAAATCACAAAAAAAAAATATTTTCGAGTTAGTGGCCACATCCCGGCCACATAGGAAATCTACATAAAATCACAAAAAATAAATATTGTCAAGTTAGTGGCCACATCCCGGCCACATAGGAAATCTTACATAAATAAATAAATTCAGTGACCACATTCCGGTCACATAGAAAAATATTACATAAATTCAGGTACATATTAAATCCGACAGAAATTCAAATAATACATGTCCAAAGATGAAATTAACAATCCTTAGGGAAGACCTTAGAAACATTGGAAGGAACAATGTTAAGTAGTTTTTTTTAGCGTGATATGGCCCAAACAACAACCTAATAGATGAACAAAACAAAACATTTAGAACAAAAAGGTAAGGATATATTTAGGGAGTGTAATGTTAAGGAAAATATTTCATACCTGAGTAAGTATCAGAACAGCACCTTCACCTATGTCACTTCCGCCCTCAGTTTGCTTAAACACTTTGTCACCTAAGTAAGCTTCAATAGTGTCAGTAGGATCCTTCAAAATCACGTGAAAAGAGCCATTCTCAGTTGGTGTGCACTTCTTGACAACAACCACAACCTAATAGAACAAAAATATTATGACCAATTAATTGTAAATTTCAACCTTAACTATAATTAATGTAAAATATTATACCTGTTCCACCCTTTCATGTTTTTTGCATTTCTCCTTGATCATTCTCAACGGATAAAATGTACCCTCTCCAGTGAGATAATCCATTGCAGAAAGCCAAGCTTTGCCCTGGAATTCATCATCGTCCTCCGGCTCTTCAAGCTTTCTACGTATTGCCTCTTGGGTCGACTGAGCGGGGGGTCCCTGAGAGACATGAGCTTTTCCGGTGTGATGCCGACGCATGACTAACTGTGCTTCACCAGCGGGACCAGGTATGATATGACGCGGTGGAGATTCTCTCTCTCGTTCGATTTGAGGCGGTGGAGACGGTGGAGATTGAAACTCTCGTTCAATTTGAGAGAGATTAGATAGACGATTGGAGGTTTGACCGAGATGTCCTGGAGACGGTGGAGATTGAAACTCTCGTTCAATTTAGTAATGACAAATATATGTTGTCATTACTAAATTAATACCCATGCAATGCACGACTTTTACAATTACTTTTATTAAAATTAAAAGATATTTAAAAGTCATTATTAAAATTTATTTTAATAATCCAAAAAAATAGTTTGATAAGTAAATCAAATAATTATATTAAAAAAATTATTTGGCTTCAAAGTTTATTAATTTTAAAAAGTAGAGCATTAAGAATTTTCATTTTGAAAAAATGGTGGGCATGAGACTAAATGAATATAAATTTGCACTTTGTTATTTTTTGAAAGTAACTTAAACTATTTATTTCGTCCCTTTCCGTCTTCAAAAATATGTCTACATTTTTTTAGTTTGTCTTTAAAATATAATCCCATATAAGTGCAATTTATGGAAAAATATTTGCTTTATTTATGTATAATGCAATATAAATATAGTGAATAACGTAATAGTTGTAGCTTTAACATATGTAGATGATATAAAACCGTTTGATTGAGAAGGAAGGGGTTAGATGTACGCTATAACTGACAGATAATTGTAGAGATATTGAGAAAGTATTGGGTAAGAAAAATTTAATTGATTTTACACAAAAAGTAGATATTTAATTGATTTTGATGAAAATTGTACTTTAAAGGGAAGACGAGGCTTGTAGGCGTGGGGGTGAATTTAATTCAAGGGGAGAGTTTGATATAAATTGAGTAAAATTAATACAAAAGATGGCAAATGATCATAACTATTGCAAATTTCTTAAACCCTAAACCACAAATCCTAAATCTTAAATCCTAAACAAACTAAACCCTCTATCAAAATTTGAATGGAGGAAGTAATGTCTGTCATATAAACTAAACCTTCGTACTTGAAAACAAAGTTCTTACCCCTGAAGCATATACACATTTAACATCAGCAACGATATATAAACCATAGTTTCCGTCGCAAAATTATCAGCAACTGCCAAGGAGAAGCTTACTTTCAACATAATTTCCCTTTTCTAAAGCATATTTGTCTTGGGGTAATAAACTTGACTTAATAAACTTATAGTACATCATTTGACACGAAGAAATTCCGTACCCTTAAACATTAAACTTCACCCGTATATAAAAATTTGACTTAATAAATGACTTTTCTATCTAATACGACAAACATAGCAAAATAGTCCATCCTCACCCGGAAAATTGACCTCATTATCTTTTGTTTTTTTATCTTGCGAGCGAAATCCATGTAGAGCAACAAAAAATCGTTTTGCAAAGTTACAAAACAAGTAAATGATTTTCTTCATATTGGAAGGGAATGCACCGAGAAGCAAGGTCAATTGAAGGTACCGGATTAAATTAGTTGAGTGTAGAACATGAAAATATGGTCATGAAAAATACGACACAGACATTATGATACATAAATACGACATAAAAATACGATGACATAAAAACAACAAATGACCCTAGGACACTAGGACAGGATGCTTTTCAGGCCGTGAACAAGCATATATCCTCCAGCTATCTAGTATCTATATGTATCAAATACCACCTGCAATCAACCAAAACCAATCTAATCAACGGTAGTACTCAAAACGGCAACAGAAATATATAAAAAAATAAAACATATATTGGCAGGAGTAACCAATTCTTGCTCTTAGCAGTGAAGGATAAATGACAAATATCACCGCGCCAATCACTCAGACTAAAGAATCTCATTAACAATGGGTCCACTAGCTCAAACGGATCATTCTACGAAGTGTAAGATTCAGGCAAACAAAACAATGAGAATGTGAGCCAAGTGTCAAACTTCTAAGAAGGACACAAGACAGAAGCAAACCTGATGGTTTTTATTATAGTACTCAATGGCAACTTTTATAAGCATATTAAATTCATCCATGTAGCTATACCTGCAAGGAAGTGTCAGGTTTGAAAACTCTGAGCACCAATTATAAAGAAACAAAAAACCTAGAATTCTTTAAGCGTAGTCAACCAAATCATATCAACAGAAGAAATTGAAGCAGTGTTGAATCATTCAACGTCAAAGAAAATAATCAGAGGATTCATCATATATGAGCAAAAAAGTGTTATGTTTTAGGGTTTAAATAAAGGCGCTAACGTTGAATCCTTTAATTAGCCACACGATATCGTTTTAATTAGTGAGTCGTTATTGTTTGTTTAGGTGGTTAGTCATTTAGTTAACCACGTCGTCATTTTGCCTTCAATGATGCGATACCGTTTTGGTGGCTTAGATGCGGTTTAACAAAGTTGCTCGAGACAGCCGTGTCTTAAGATTTTTGTCGTAATTCACATGTTCCTTGTTCGTTATATAGCGTCGAATGCACATGGAAGCAATCAGGAATGATAATGGATTTCCTATCTATCTCTTGAATCACTTTTATCTCTATCCCTACAATTCCTTGCTTCCTACTCAAGTTTCTTCCCATCTTTTTCCCCAAAATCTAATTCACTATTCAGTTTGATAGATTAATTCTCTTATCAAGTCATAACAAAAAGAACTCTTACCTAGGGGGTGTTGGTTGAGAAAGAGGATGGTATTCTGCTTCTTCTGCACCAAGCCATGGTTCTCCAGGAGGAGGAATAGGCAATTTTGGTTCCCTTTGCACAATAGCAGGCAATGGCTCAGCAACCAGTTTGGGGTCACTTTCCTTCGTTTCCGTCAAATCTATCTACAAAATTAAATAGTCATTTTGAAGGATTAATACATATAATATTTAGAAAATCTATGAACATTATAATTTACAATGATTGAATTATTCGAACAATCGGATAAAAAAAGATTGGGCTTCAATGCCAATGAAATGAAGAGAGAGACTCACGATGTTGTTGTTGTTGCAGCCGTTAGAGTCCCTTTCCATCGTAATCTACAAAATTGAATCGTCATTCGAGTTAAAACCTTTCTTAAAATCATACAAACAGAATAGAAACATTTAAAGTTAATGAAAAAAATGAAAAGGCGGCTGTTGACACCAACTTAAGACCCACTTTTTACTTTGCTAACTAGCTGCCTACCCTTGAGGATTGCCCATAAGATGTATCTTTTTTTCTCATTTTCAACCAAAACCTTCTTTCTTCTATCAACAATTATGTGAAAGTTAATCCTTCATTAATACATAGTATGTAGCAATTTTGATTCCTTTTAATGTTTATGTAACTATTATGCAATGGATTTTTATATTAACATATGGAATGTAATGACTATTGTTGCTTACCGTATGTCATATGCTCATTTCTTGATAACATATATTTTTACTCTCTCACTTATCAATATTCTTTGACAAGTTTGATTGATATTGTTGTTACCCAACAAGGGTTTAGAGTGATTCCAAATACAATTCTCAAGCTCTTTGAAACGTGACAAACCCTACTCTCTCCTCCTCATTTACAAGGTAGGTGCTTTGTTTGGTCACTTAAAACTAGAAGCAATATGAATTGCATCCGTGTTATCACAAAAAAAAGTCACGGGGTAATAGCAGAGATGCCAAGTTCATTGAGTAAAGAAACCACCCAAGTGATTTCACAAGAAGCATTTGCCATGCTCCTATATTCACCATCACAATAGGCTTGAACCAATAGAACCTTTCAAATATTTGACCAATTTGAGAGCAGCACTGAGATGTGGAGATCTACGGGAGCTCATAAATTGCCTAAGAACATGAACATAATAGGCTATGTCAGGCCTGGTTATAGTGAGATTGATAAGTAGACCAACCAGCCTTATATATAGCTTAGGATTAGAAATAAGGTCCCCCCCCCACATCACCTGCAAGGCCATGATTTTGTTCTATGTTATGAAAAGATTGATGCGTGTAAGAATGATTGCATGCTATTCTACAAGGAAGATTCACAGAAGACAGAGTGTTCAATCTGCGGACAAAGTAGATATAAGCCAAATCGGAGGGGGAGTTCAAAACACAAGAAAAACAGACCACATAAGCAGTTGCGTTACATGCCGTTGATTCCAAGACTGCAACGCCTCTACGCGTCTAAATCTACTGCAGAGGCAATGCGTTGGCATAAGGAAAGTTTGCGTGAAGAGGGTGTGTTGATTCATCCCGGTGATGGGGAGGCATGGAAACACTTTGATGAGACTTATCCCGACTTTGCAAGGCTCGAAGCAAGAAATATACGGTTATGTATCCGCTCGATGGTTTCAATCCGTTTGGTCTGGGGCAAAATCTTACTCTTGTTGGCCGGTTATAGCCACTGTTTACAATCTTCCGCCCTGGTTGTGTATGAGTGATCTCTACATGTTCTTGTCGGTATTTATCCCCGGCCCAAACACCACAGGAGGAACATTTACGTCTATCTCCGACCTTTGATGGACGAATTAAAGCAGCTTTGGGAGGATGGGGTCGAAACGTGGGATGCTTTCAAGCGAGAGAATTTCAGCATGAAGGCTGCGTTGATGTGGACAGTTAATGACTCCCTGCATATGGGATGTTATCGGGTTGGAGCACCCACGGGAAGTTGGCCTGTCCGTATTGTATGAGTGACACAAAGTCTTTCACGCTCACGCACTCGGAAAACCATGTTGGTTCGATTGCCATAGACAATTTCTTTCGGAGGACCACCCATTCAGGACCCAAAAAATGCGTTTAAAAAGAACAAGATTGACCATGATGAGGCCCTGATTCGTTTAAGTGGTGACACGGTCTATGAGAAGGTATCTACATTGCCCGATCCTCGGTGGGGGAAAAAGTTTTCGAAGACCAAAATACAAGGGTTTGGGACTTCCCATAAGCTGGATCAAGAGGAGTATATTTTGGGAGCCGCCATACTTGGAAAACAAATCTCATTCGACATAACCTTGACGTGATGCACATTGAGAAGAATGTATTCGATAATGTTTTTAACACATTGATGGATTTCAAGAGAACAACTAAAGACAACGAAAAAGCTCGAAATGACCTTAAGGAAATCGTAAGCGGCCGGCCTTAGACTTGGTATACGTCAATGGTAAACCGGTTAGACCGATGGCTCAATACGTGCTTACAAAGGAAAAGAAGCTCCTCCTCCCGAAATGGCTCAAGGATTTAAGGCTTCCGGATGGTTACGCGTCTAACATTGGTAACTCGTGTCAATGTAGAGGAGGGGAAAGTGCAGGGTTTGAAGAGTCACGATTGCCACGTTTTCTTTGGATAGGCTACTTCCGATTGCTCTCAGGGGTCTCTTGCCTGACAATATCTGGGTGGTGTTAACAGAGTTAAGTGAGTTTTTCCGAGCGTTAACATCGACCACACTGCGTGTTGATCACATGAAAAAGCTTGAGGAGAGCATCGTAGTGACTTTGTGCAAACTTGAGAAGATATTTCCTCCTTCATTCTTTAATTCTATGGAGCATTTACCGGTCCACTTGGCATACGAAGCTAGAGTCGGTGGTCCAGTTCAATACAGATGGATGTATCCATTTAAGAGGTAATTGAATTTATTCTATTTCTAAATAATTTGAGCGTTAACAATATACCTTCTTTAACATTATTTATGTTTTAATCTACGAATGACTTTTAGGTATCTAGGCCAATTGAAAAGGAAGATGAGCAATAGGGCCATGGTCGAGGCCTCAATTTCGAGGTCAGTTATCATAGATGAGATTGTTGCCTTTGTCGGAACATATTTTCCTCCCGATGTTGATACGAGATTGACTAGGGTTGGCCGCAATTACGATGGTGGTTTTCCATCTAAGGGAAACATCTACTGTATTTTCATCCCTGGTCGGTTTCTCGGTAAACGGGTTGGTACGCGTACGTTAACCGCTAAAGAGTTTGCCGCGGTCGAAACGTATGTTCTTCTTAACTGCGACGAGGTTGAGGAATATATCAAGTAAGTCATTGATGTTATGTTTACGCCTCGTCGATTAAATTATGCATGTTTAATTAGCTGCATATGAAATGCCTTGTTTAACCCTATTGCAGAATGTTTGAAGATTTAGCTCAGGATTTATCTCGAACTCATCGCAACTAGGACAGAAAGAGAATTTCCAAGCTGGCTAAGGAAATATGTAAATATTTCGTTTCATTCAAACTTATTTTATACACTTCTTTAAACATTCAATCTTAAAATTTTATTAAATTGGTTACAATATTGTCTTATATAGATAGCTGAACATCCGGGTGATGCCAAAGCTGCGAGGTTAAGACATTTAGCATCATCTCCGTACTTGAACGTTCATTTATACAACGGTTATTTCGTGAATAGCTATGAGTTTCATACCAAAGCTTACGGGGGATCTAAATTGACGTGGAATAGCGGTGTGAAGCTTAAAGGAAACCTTGATTATTATGGCGTCCTGAAAGAAGTAGTCGAGGTGGAGTATTTGGGTAGAAACAGTGTTGTCTTGTTCAATTGTGATTGGCGGGATCTTTGTGCGAGGTGTTAAGAAGCACGCCATATTTGACCTCGTCGATGTAAAGGACTCGTCCAGACATAATGGCGACGATGTCTTCATCTTAGCATCTCAAGCACAACAGGTATACATGACTCCCTACCCTCGTTCGCGACCCGACGGATGGTGGGCTGTCTGGATGACCAAGGCTAGGAGCATGATTGACAACCTACCCTCGTCGACAACTACAGAGTCGTCATTAGAAACACCCTATCAAGAGGATGAAATGCCAGTGCCACCTAACGTTTCATCAGCTAATCATCCATTAGATGATGTCACTCATATTCCTCAAAATGTTGATGAACCCGAGGAGGATATATTACCAGTGAATTTGCCAACTCCTCCGCCTCATTCAGGTCATCTCGCGCACATTGATATTGATGAATCAGAGGAAGAGGAAGAGGAAGAGGAAGAGGAAGAGGAAGATGAAGAGGAAGAGGAAGAGGAAGAGGAAGAGGAAGAGGAAGAGGAACCAGAGTTTGATTCATCAGAGTCCGAAGACGAAGATGAAGAACTCGAGTTTTGTAGTAATTCAGAGTCCAGTGATGATGATGGGGATGAAGATTAATAATAGTTTAAAGTTTAAATTTGTATTGTGAATGCTTTAGATTATTAGAACTTTAAAGTTTTATATGTATTGTGAATGCTTTAGATTATTAGAACTTTAAAGTTTTATATGTATTGTGAATGCTTTAGATTATTTTTAATATCCGTCGTTTTATATATATTGTGAATGCTTTAGATTATTAGAACTTTAAAGTTTTATATGTATTGTGAATGCTTTATATTATTAATAGTTTAAAATTTTATATGTATTGTGAATGCTTTAGATTATTAGAACTTTAAAGTTTTAGATGTATTGTGAATATATTGTTTCCTATTGTTAAAGTTGTATATTTTAATATTTTTACTGTAATACAGATATGAGTTCTAGTAGTAAGGGTAAGGGTAAGAAGACTAAGCCCATCTACACATTGATTACTGGGACGCAACCGTCCCGATCCGGTACCGATGATGTCGACCCTTCTCGCAGTAGTACTAGCTCCACCTGCGGGGCCGGTACTCAGGACTCTACCGTCGATTACGAGGGAGGATCTTTGTCCGGATATCATCACATTATGACCAGTAAGTAACTCTTCATTAATTTGATATAAGTTGGTTCCTTTTTGTTTTATATATAATTCATTATTTAAGTTAAAATGTTATTGTATAAATATACTTGGCAGGTTTGTAGGTGGATACCCCACCACAGGGACTAAGATCGGGCAATACTGGCGGTCTCGGAAAATGACCGAGTTTTGGCCCAAGTGGAAATAATTGCCACCGAGGCAGAAGGAGGATGCGTGGGAGGATTTTAAGGTAATGTGTTAATGGTTTTTATTTAAAACTTAAATGTTAGTTTGTTATTAAAATGTTATAATTAATAATGATTATACTCTTTTAGTTTTGTAATGTTATCATTATATGTTGTAGGGGAAATATTATTGGGCGCCGGAAATAAGCGAGGCGACGGCTAGATATGTTTTCAATGAACAGGCTCACAAGCTATTTAAGGATCATATTTGTAACATATTTATCTATCCTTAATTAGTTTAATTAACAATGATTATACTCTTTTAATTTTATAATGTCATCATTATATGTTTACGAGATATTCATATTTTTTATAGGTACCACGAAGAGAAATCATTATACTAATCGGCTCGCGGCGGGACAACAGCCCTCTTGCCCTACTTGGATGACCGAGGAGGTGTTTCGTCAATTTTGCGAATATTGGGGGTCGGATGCGGCGAAGGCTATATCCGAACAGGCCAAGGCCAATAGAGCAAGCTCCTCGGGGTCGGCGGCGATGCATACCATGGGGACGCTCACGGTCGCCGAGCATCACGACCGCATGGTATGTATGTTAGTTTAAATGTAGTAGTGTATGGATGCTTTTAAATAGGTTTATGTACGTATGTTAGGGAGCCATGTTGATGCTATGAAATCCATGGTTTTAGTGTAAATGTAGTGTATGCATGCTTTTAAATCGGTTTAAATGTTGCATTTATACAATTTCAAAGTAATAATCTCGCTTATTTTATTTATAGGAAAGGGAGCATGGTCCGAATATCGGTTTGTGGATGTTTACGCTAGCACCCATCTTCGGAATTCTACAGCGCCCGATCAACCTCCGCAATGGGTTGACGATCGCTCTGCTAATGCCTTTGTAAGTAAACTATCATTAAATGACTTGATTTTGAATATGTAAATTTATTTATGTACCTTACATTGTGTATATGATTATAATTGTTTGTTTTATTTTGACAGGCTGCATATCAAGCCGGCGTTGATCCCGAAGGAACGCCTCCCGGCGAGCCCGTCCCCTTCGTGCCTGATGTTTGGCACTCGGTCACCTCTGAGGGACATCCAAAGAGAGGAGCCCGAGTGTTAGGGATGGGGGATTACGGGCGGCAATGCCCGTCGACGTCGACCGGCCGTCGGCGAAATGATGCCCCGCCCACGTATGATCCGAGGGTTGACACTCTGGAGGCTGCGTTGGAGGAGGAGAGACGCGAGCGGGCAAAGCTTGCGGAGGCTTTGGCGGTTCAGACGCAGATGTAGGAGGAGAATGATCGGCGTCATGCAGAGATTCAAAGACAACATGCAGAGACTCAAAGACAATTGGCGCTGTTGATGGCTCATCTCGGCCAGGACTTCCAGGGTAATTTCCAGCCTCCCCCGAGTTGATTGCGGACTTTTTTAGACATTTTTGTATTAATTTATACTTGTTTGTAAACATTTGAGACATTTGGTACCCGCGGGAGCCCCTCCCCCCTCTCCCCCCTCCCCCCTCTCCCCCCTCCCCCTCCCGAATTGGTACGGTGGTACGGTGATATTTAGTTTTTATTTGGTACGCTGATATTTGATTTTTAGTTTTTATAGTTTTAGTTTTATAAATTGAAATGTTATATCAGGTACAAAAAATTTTGGTTTATTGATATTTTAAATTATTTTTTTTAATTTATTTCAGAATCAGCGACGGAAATTCCGTCGCTGAAATTAATTTCAGCGAATTTAATTTTTGATTATAGCGGCGGAAATTCCGTCGCTGAAATAAAAATTAATTAAAATAAATTAATTTCAGCGGCGGAATTTTCCGTCTCTGAAATTAATTAATTTTAATTAATTTTTATTTCAGCGACGAAATTTCCGACGCTATAATCATTTAATTTTTATTTAATTTTTGATTTCAGCGACAGAAATTTCCGTCGCTGTAATAAAATTTAAATTAAAATTAAATAATTTCAGCGACGGTAATTTCCGCCGCTGAAATTAATTTATTTTAATTTAATTTTTATTACAGCGACGGAAATTTCCGCCGCTGAAATTAATTTAATTAAATTAATTTTTATTACAGCGACGAAAATTTCCGCCGCTGAAATGAAAATTTAATTAAATTAAATTAATTTAGCAGCGGAATTTTCCGTCGCTGTAACCATTAATTCACCGGCGGAATTAAATTCCGTCGGTAAAATAAAAAAATACCGGCGGAAATTGACCCGTTGGAGCACTGCGACGGGCTGGTAGCGGCGGACCACCGACGGAATTTTTCCGCCGGTGATTATTTTTAGCGACGAAAATTTAATTTTAGCGGCGGAAATTTCCGTCGCTAAATGACCTTTTTCTGGTAGTGCATCTAGAACTACCTATGCTCTAGATTAATGTTATTCTTAACTTTACATAGTTATTAATAAAAAAGTAAGTATTGTAAATATAAAAAGTAAAGTAGAAGATAGAAAGTTAGTAGAAAGTAGTAAGTGAATTGTTATTGTTAGTGTAACATGTGAGTCCCATTGTCGTAATAAAGAAAACTAAGAACCTTAAAATGGGAAAGGAAAGTAAAAACCTTAAATCGATACGGAGAGAATATAATTTTTGAAAGACGATAATCAGTGAGTTTTATTTCAACACTCCATTCAATTATAATACTAATAATTGAAATAAAATTAATATTTAAAATTTATTTACACTAACAATTATAAAAGTAAGATTTAATTTTATGGCAGGGAGGTAGTTGAATTAAAAGATACTTGTACTACCTAAGTTGAAGGAGCCAAGCTTGGCAAAATTAATGAATTTATTTCAACTTTCCATTTTTAGTATTCTTTTTGGAAATGATCAAATTTCAAGGTCTGCTACCTACTACATGCAGGCTTATCAATTATTGTTTTTCTTAGTGTTTCTTACTGTGTTTCTTAATGTGTTTCTGATGATGATGATGAGGTTCATTATTTCAAAGGCTCTTAAAGACGGAAGGTACATCATTTTATTTCTCTACTACTATATTATTGCCTTTGCATTCCAATTTTGCCCTTCTCTACCTTAACAAGATTCAGGCCTTGTTAATATTTTTGGGACCATCAAGAAATCTGTTTATGTATTTCATATGTTTTTTACTTAATTAAACCTTTCTTTATTACTCCCTCTATCTAAAAATACTTTCAGTTTTGAATTATTTTCTGTCTCAAAAATGCGTACAATTTTGCAATTTTTACATAAAAGTTTGACACATTCCGTCCAAACTACCCTTATTTATTTATGATTAGGTGGTTTTCATTCTAAAATCATTTAATTGAATAAGTATTTGAAATATTTAAATGATAATTTAGTATATTTGATATGTATTTAATGTTTTTCTTCATATGTATCAAACGTCTTAAAACTACAAATATTTTCGGAATACTTTTTTTTGTCCCCATGTTTAACATTTGTGATTCATTTGTGTTTCATATACTGTATTTACCATGGATAATATATACTTTTTAAATACGTCTCGTAATATATATTAGGATCAGCTTCTCATTTAAATAAAATATTTTACATGTTTATATATTGCGTGTACCCATAATTAAATGTACTCCTTCTATCCCAAATTAAATAACCATTTTTATTTCAAATTAATGACCTTTGAAACTTCTTTAAAAAACTTTATCCCTAAATGAAATTTTATCGATTTTTTTTTCATAATTATAAAACTAAAATTTTGAAAGTAAATAGCAACAACATTTATGCATTTATTCTACTAAAAATCAACATTTTCAAAATGGTTTTTTAAATACGAAATGGTCATTAATTTTGGGACAGAGGGAGTGATAATATACATGTATATTTTGTAATATTCTAGAAGATATAGTATAATCCCTCCGTGCCAAAGTATGGTTCCTAGTTTGACTTTTACACGAATATAAAAGAATATAAAGAAGAAGTAAATATTATGAGTATAAAAAGTAAAGTTGGAGAGAGAAAGTGGGTAGGGAGTTTTTATTGTGAGAATGACAACTGGGTCCCATTATCCAGTTTAATTAATAAAACAACTAAAAACTTTACTTTTTGTGGCAGACACTACTAGAAACTGGCTGTTTACCGAAGAAATATTACCGACGGACCGAGTCCATCGTTATTACCAACGGACCAAGAATAAATACCGACGAAATTTTAATTTGCACTTACCGGAAATTTCTTTATATTTACATTTTATTCCGTCGATAACTCTTAAATATCCGTCGGTATTACCGACGGATTTGGTCCTTCAGTAATATCGACAGAAAAATTCGTCGGTAGATTGACATATAAATAAAGCCCTAACCCCCCTCCCAATCAGTTTCGCTTAAACATCAAAAAATCTCTGTCCCGCCGTCTCTCTGGTCCGCCGTCAGTTGCTACTGTAGACACCCCATTCTGAACCTATCGTGGCAGAGTTATACCACTCTAAGTCTCGCCTTTGATTTTAGAGTAGAAATCCACCATTTCGTCATGTTTCGTTAAGTTTTGACTAACTGACGTTAGTTTAGACTAAACTGCATAAGAGATAACAAGGGGAGGATGAATTTGTCCTTTGTGAAGCCTTGTCCCGTACGGGACATGGCGTGTCTCACGCGAGACTAACCCTCTGCAGGAGGGGAGAATCACTTTCCTTATTGATTTCGACCTCTTTTCTTGATAACTTTTATCCAATACGGGTCTCTACTGATCTTAGAGTTATGGAACCTTCCTTGGGAGATATCCTTATTCACTTGAGTCTTCTAATCTTGGTGACAAAGTAAATCAACCACTATAAATACTTGACGACTTTCTATACTATATCATCCATCACTCATACATTTCCCCACCTCATGGGAGAGGGTTCACCCCGCCATACATAAACACATACAAACCCTCTCACCACCATGCATCCCCACAAAAATCTCCCAAGGGCTCATGTTGCATGCACAAAACTTGAATCAATAGGAACAATCTTAAGTGATTGAAGATCATAAATCATAATTTCCATGCCAAAATCTTAGGCTAAGTGCATCTCCATAAACAAGTAAATGCATCATCTCGCGAACATATGCAGTGATACTCTCATAATCATTTTGGTTCTATGCATGCATCTGTCATCATGTCATATATGCATCTTCCTCTCTACTAACAAATGCAGCAATTCAAACATGAAAGACCAGCTTTCCGTTACGACCTGAAGCCTCTTCGCAGCAAGGATGGTCTCCATCGAAGCATAATGACAATGACTTCAACAGAATTGCCCAAATAACTGGCAAGACCCTCAACTCCGCACCAACTTGACTCAGACGCCTCAAGTCACTACCATCTTGGATTCAGATATCTAAATCCCGGCAGTAAAACGTAAGCCCAATTTCCCCGACGAAAGTTAACGAAATCCCGTTTCTTTCCTCGTTTTCACCAACGGCAGCAAATGTAAGACTGATCCCTTCAAACGAAGTCCACCAAAAGACTATCTATCCCCACAGAGTCCGGATACGAATCATCAAAAGAAGACTATTTCGATACAACAAATCATCAAAAGAAGACTGTTTCGATACAGCAAATCATCAAAAGAAGACTGTTTCGATACAGCAAATCATCAAAAGAAGACCGTTTCGACACAAAAGATCGCAAACAAAATACAAAGGATTCGATAAACCGCAATCACCTTCCGATTCGATAAACCGCAATCGTCTTCTGATTCGATAAACCGTAATCATCTTCTGATTCGATAAACCGCAATCACCTTTTGATTCGATAAATCGCAATCGTCTTCAATTCGATAAACCGCAATCGTCTTCGATTCGATAAATAGCAATCGTCTTCAATTCGATAAACTGCAATCGCCTTTCGATTCGATGAACCGCAATCGTCTTCGATTCGATAAACCGCAATCGCCTTTCGATTCGATAAACCGCAATCACCTTTCGATTCGATAAACCGCAATCGTCTTCTGATTCAATAAATCGCGATCGCCTTTCGATTCGATAAACCGCAATCGTCTTCTGATTCGATGAACCGCAATCGTCTTCTGATTCGATGAACCGCAATCACCTTTCGATTCGATAAACCGCAATCATCTTCAATTCGATAAACTGCAATCGCCCTCCGATTCGATAAACCGCAATCTCCCTTCAAACCACAATCATCTTCTGATTCGACAAATCGAAATCACTCACCAGGTTGACACCCCAAAATAGTCACTCTAGGGTTAACGTCTGAAGATAGTCGAAAAGGCCCAAACTACGACCGGCTTGATTCCTCTTAAGGATACGTAGGTAGCCTACCATTAGGTTCAGCCATCAGACCAAAATGGTCACCCCTTTCCCCAGCAGTGTGGATATACCACTCTAGCCATCAGACCAAAATGGTCATTTTCTATCCCCAGAAGAGTTTCTTTCGGCAACCAACTGCAGGACTCGCTCACCAGGTTGACACCCTAAAATAGTCACCCTAGGGTCGACGTCTGAAGATAGTCGAAAAGACCCGAACTACGGCCGGCTTGATTCCTCTTAAGGATACGTAGGTAGCCTACCATTAGGTTCAGCAATCAGACCAAAATGGTCATCCCCTTTTCCCCCGCGGTAATTGGGACCTCACTATCGACGACCCCACTTCCTCCGAAAGTACCATCGCCGAGGGGCTACTGTAAGTGTCCCAATCCGAACCATCAATATTCCCTCAGCCCAATTTTACGTTTTCTACGTCAAATAAACATTTAGGGGCATTTTGGTCTCTTTCCAAGATCATTTAAACAAGGAAGGACCTTAAAGGAACAACAAAAATGGTTTGGATCTCGCTGGAAAGAGTAATTTCCAAGAAATGGATCAGCTTTGAATTAAATGCAAACAGCCAAAATTGCTTTCTGCTAAGTCAGGCACGGTTACATCCCAATCCGCGCGGACAGGAATGAGGCTCAGCCCCATCCGCGCGGACACAAAAGAACCCTAATGTCAGCCTATAAATAAAACCCTTCTCTCTCAGTTCAAGGATCCCTTTTTCGAAACCCTACTGTTGCATTATCAAATTCCCCAAAAAATAGTTCAAACACCCAAAAAACACTCATTCAAACACTCAAACACTCACTCAAACACTCATTCAAACACTCATTCAAACACCATACCAAAACACAAAATCCACACATAACTCTCAAACCCTAAACACAAACCAAGGAAGATAGGTCACAACCATTGGTATAACCTCTTTCTCCTTACCTTAATCTCCTTCATTCATGCATACTTATCATATTTGAAATGATGTAACTTGTTTTATTTACTTGTTGCTCTTTTCTTTTACCTTCTTGTCCTAGGATCCAAGAGGATCTCCATGGAGTTCATCTCCATGGATGATTCTCTACAAGGATTCACATTCTCTTATTATGTCATTTCCCCACTGTCCCTTTTACATTAACTAGTTTATACTTGTTACTTGCTCTCTTGACCTACAAGATGGTCACCTTGGAACCCATTTCCATGGATGACCACTTCAAATAGTCCATAATCTTTACTTTCTTGCAAATGTCCTCCCCCATAGTCTAAGATGTTCACCTTGGAACCATTTCCATGGATGAAAATCCTTAAGACTCACACATTAGGTCACACAAGATGTATGAGATACATTTGAGCTTAGATTTCAAGGATGGTTATCTTAATGACCACCTTAGAAATCTTCCTCTGAAAGTTGATACATCTTGACCTATTTCTTGTTTTATCAAATTTACTTTCATGTTAAACCCCCATCCCAAGCAAATGAAGTGCTTCAAAGTCCTAATGTACCCTAATGATGGCTTGATATAGTAGATCACCACTAATCATGTTTAGTGATCACTAATCAAAGCCTAAGGAAAGTGGGGACAAGCATGGATGCAAAATCCAAAAATGCTTTTATTTAACACTTTCTGTTGCAAACTCCAGTTCATGATTCTGTAACTCCAGTTGACATTCTGGGAATTACAGAATTAGACTGGAAAGCTGCCAAAAAGAATATTTACTGCCTCATCCGCGCGGACAGGAATGAGCCTCATCCTCATCCGTGCAGACAAGAATGTCATGGGCAGATATTTTTGTTCCAGTCCTTTTTTCACTCACAGAAGCAAATTATTTTGATTAATCTCAGTCCAGTCCAGTCAAACTGTCTATTCCTTGAAAATCCCTTTTTGGTCAAACCTTTTGCAAAATATACACACATACACACACACACACACAAATTGTTTCATGTTTGGAAGACTCGTTTACGAGGCATTCCGGGTGAACGTGCTAATCGTTCTTCCCGGAGTGTAACGTGACCTCTGAACCCTTTTTCTCTTTTACGGGCATTTTTCAAAGTTTTGGCCCTAAACTAAAATGCGTGGCGACTCCGTTTGAATCTAAAAAGTCTGCTAAGATTTGTCCCGAGTTCATAAAGATGGAACTCCCTTCGATGGAAAAAATCCGGGGATAATCACACTAGTGATCTGCTCCCATGTGGCCCTGGCCTCAGGCTTCAACCGGAAGAACCATTTCAAAGGACTGGATTTCAAAGAGAGGCTGAAATAATCGGCCAGCTGCTGATTCTTGCACCCTTTAGCTTTCATTGCCAAGGTGTATGTGTCCAGATGAGTTTTTGGGCATGCAGTCCCATCAAACAGGTCTAGATTAGGCATCACAAACTTGTGGGGTAGGGGCACAATGGAGTCCGGGTCCGTAGGCCGGAAGGCAGCTTTCTTAGCAGTCAATTCAGCAATTTGTGCTTTCATTTCCTTGTGTTGCTCCATAAACCAGGCCAAATGAGGGTCCAATGGCGAGGCAGGAACGCCAAAACCGGCATTTGAGCTAGGAAGAGGACTAGCTATTGGTGGTGCACTGGTGGAAGGAATACCATATCTCGGAGCATAGGTGTAAACATACCCTTGACCAGGATTGCCCAGAGGGGTAGGAGCCTGAACTTGACGGTTGAGCCCAAAAGCTTGCTGTGGGTTTCCAAGGGGCAGAGAAGGTGGAGGCAGCCCTGAGGTAGCTGGGAAGCTGGAGTTTCCAGACTGAGACTCATAAGTAGGCTTAAATGCGGGCTGCTGTCCCTGGTTGTTGAACTGCGTGCCTGGCTGTGGCGAGGGTGTATAACCGGGAGGTTACTGCGGTCCTGGTGATTCTGATGAGACTGGGACAGGGGCTTGCTGGCCCATTGGACCTTGAGTGAGAAATGGGTTTGTGGGAGCTGGCAAGGTGTTAGGAGCAGCTAGACCAACATCATTTTGAGGAGGGGTTCCTGACTGTTTCCCTAGACCGAACTGTGGTGGCGGCATTCCAAACTGTTGCTGTGGTACTCTGAACTATTGTTGTGAAGGTCCGGGCTGATTGGTTCCAAACTGAGGCGGGATCCCAACTTGTTGCGGCATTCCGAGGTATCCCCAACCATGGGAAGACATTTCGTACTGATTTTTTCCCCACTGAGGAACTGCGAACTAGCTTGTCCCACCAGACTGGATGGGTCCAGTAGTCTGTGATTGGGGAGCTGGCTGACCCATAGATCGAGAAGCATGGGCTTCGGTAGTGATACCATAGGAGGTTGGTGGTGGCATCCTAGAGTAGTCAGGGCGACCAAGAGTGGGATTGGGGTCCTCCTCTTCTTCCACGGTGAAAGTGCCATCGGGATTGAGACTGGCGGCCAAACCATGGCTCCTAATAGCCTCCAGAAGGCTATTCATCTGTGCTTCCTGTCGCAGTCTCATTTGTTCAGCCAACTGATTCCACTGCTATTCTGTCTGGGGAGTCCCGGGAGGCGGAGTGGTGTTATCCCCATCGTTACCAGCTAATGCATACATTCTGAAAATCGGAGTCGAAGCAAACGGTGAAGCTGACGATGCGCTTGATTCTTCCCAACTGATCGGACGGTGACCCGGTGCCCGAAACCAAGCTTTGTGAGGAGCTGCGGGGGGAAGACACGAGGGTTCAGATATTTGGGAATGAAGGAGGGTAGGTGTTTGGGCTCAGGTCTCATGCAACATGCAGTTATTTGTTCTTGTTTACTTAAAACGTGCTTTATTAAAACCTAAGAGTTTGGAAAAGATTGCTCTTCTTTTTCGCCGACTAGTCTGAGTCCTGGATCAGTGGGTCCCATCACTACGCTACAGACCCTCAACCTGTAACCTCCGTAGGGCAAGCAGGTCCCACCGACCGAAAAGAAAAACGATCCTAAAGTCTGGCGGGTAATCGAGTCTTAACGCGTATTCAATGTAAATTACGGACAAAGCTGACGTCAAAGGTCAAGATCATGTCGAAGGGCTTGACGATAAGTCAGCACGGCCTTGACTTATAAATGTCCATAATTGATCTTTAACCGTCGTCAGTTAGGCCGTAATTAGACATGGTCTAATCGTTAATCCTTGATGACTCAATGCCATGCCGGGAGTCGATGCATAAGTTGTGCAAGTCAAAGTCAAAGTCAAGGCGCCAGTCAAGATCTGGTCAAAGTTCATGATGGAAAACCGACATGACCTTGACTGATTAGGGTCTCCGAAGGATATTGACTTGGCGTGTCAACTAGGATTTGACTGACACGGTGTATACATGGACAGGGCATGACACGGACCAAACCAAAAACCAACCAAGTCTCGGACAAAGTGTGTCACGGACAAGTGCATGGTCGACACGAGACTCCAAGGGATGTTTGGGTAGTCCCGTGCTCGCACCGAGAGGCGTAGTAAGGCCAAACGGGCTGCTACTGGGATTTTCCCGGGTTAAGGACGTAGCGTGCAGTGTAAGGTCGATTGCGCATAGTGTGCAGGCAGTCTATCTTCTTTTTCTGAGTAAAATAGAAATTTTCACATGTGTCTTAAGAGCATGATGCATGCAAAAAAAATTTGAAAATGATTTTTTTTTTGAAAATAGTTTCGAAAATATTTTTGAAAGCAAGTAAGCACATAAGCACATAAAATTCAACAGTTAAGGAAACGGGTCCAACAGTCAAAATTTTGACTTTTTCGGGGCGATCAAAACGATAGCAACGCAAAATGGGGGAAAAAACACACACATATAAATGGTTTCAAGTGCCGGGACGGAAGTTTGACCCACAAAAGCTTTTTTTTTTGAAATGATACCGTTACGTGGCTTTGTTAGACCATAGTTTTTCCCAAGCCTCGGGTTAGGAAGCGATACGAGAAGTTTAATGGTTTCCACCTATATACCAAGTATCATTTTTTTTTTAAAAAAAACAAAACTTATGGAATATCCCCAGCGGAGTCGCCACTGTGATGTACCCGATTTTTGAAAATCAACGGAGTCGCCACGCCGTTTTTAGTTTATTGCCAAAACTTTGAAAAAAGCCCGTAAAAGAGAAAAAGGGTTCGGAGGTCACGTTACACTTCGGGAAGAACGATTGGCACGTTCACCCGGAATGCCTCGTAGACGAGTCTTCCAAACTTGAAACCATTTGTATATGTGTGTGTGTGTGTGTGTATTTGTGTGTGTTTTGAATAAAATAGACTAAAATAACTTGTTTGGAATTAATCAAAACAGTGTGCTTCTGTGAGTGAAAAAGGACTGGAAACAAAAATATATGTCTGTGACATTCATGTCCGCGCGGATTGGGATGAGGCTCAATCCTGTCCGCGCGGATAAGACAGTAGGGTTCCTTTTTGGCAGCTTTCAGTCTGATTCTGTAATTTCCAGAATGTCAACTGGATTTACAGAATCAGAACTGGAGTTGCAACAGAAAATGTCAAATAAAAAGAATTTTTGGATTTTGCATCCATGCTTGTCCCCACTTTCCTTAGGCTTTGATTAGTGATCACTAAACATGATTAGTAGTGATCTACTATATCAAGCCATCATGAGGGTACATTAGGACTTAGAAGCATTTCATTTGCTTGGGATGGGGGGATTTGACATAAAATAAAGATTAATGCATGAAAATGGACTTTAGGTTAAAGGTGTATCAACTTTAGAGTGGATTTCTAAGGTGGTCATTAAGATGACCATCCTTGAGATCTTTAAAGTCAATGTATCAACTTCACCTTTTTGTAACCTAGGAACCTTAGTGATCTTCATCCATGGAAATTGTTCCAAGGTGGAAATCTTAGGCTTTAATGGAGTGTTATCACAAGAAGCAAGATGTTCACCATTAAGATGATCACCATGGAGATTAAACTCCAAGATGACCATACTTAGGTCAAATGGTGCAAGTGCTAGTAAAAAAAAGAAGACATAGAGATTAACATGGACATAAAGATTTAGATCTTTTTGGAAGATCATCCATGGAGATCTTCCTAGATCCAAGGACAAGGAGGGAGTAAGCTTAACAAATAACAAATAAGTAACAAGATTTAATGAATAGTTATGCAAGATTTATAATAAACAAAATGAGACAACAATGCTAAACATGAGATGAATGCTTAAAGATGAGAGATTAAGGTAATGAGAAGGAGGGTTTACCAATGGTTATACCCTATCTTCCTTGGTTTGTGTTTAGGGTTTTAGAATTTTGTATAGATTTTGTGTTTAGATTGAGTGCTTAGATGAGTGTTTGGATGAGTGTTTGGGTTGTTTTCTGGAGGGGTTATTGCAATGTAACAGTAGAATTCGAAAAGAGATCCTTTAAACTGAGAGAGAAGGGTTTTATTTATAGGCTGGATTAGGGTTCTTTCTTGTTCGCGCGGATGAGACCGAGGCTCATTCATGTCCGCGCGGATTGGAATGAAGGCGTGCCTGATTTTGCAGAAAAGCAGTTTTGGCTGTTTGCAATTAATTCAAATTGATCAATTTCTTGGAAATTACTCTTTTCAGCGAGATCCAATTCAAATTTGTTGTTCCCTTAAGGTCATTCCTTGCTTAATTTGCCTTGGGAAGTGACCAAAATGCCCTTAAATGTTTATTTGATGTGAATAACGTTAAATTGGGCTGAAGAAATATTGGCGGTTCAGATTGGGACACTTACAAGCGTACAAACCCAAGTATTTAGGCACTCAAATTATACAAAATGAAGGGATTTTGGCAGCTGAAGACTATTGTTTGCCAAATGGTCTAAGAAGTGAGAATAGTTGGTTACCTCACGAACGCATACCCCCAGATGCCCGCCCATACCGAATCGAAGGTGATTACTGGTGGAACATTCATGATGTGAACCATATGACTCCCCAGGAAAAGCATCAAGCCATGGTTCGTTTAGTAGAAGAGGGGCCAATCTATATAGACTTTTTTCTGCCGGAAGATTATGAGAACAACGACGGTTTTCCCCATGGATTTAAAATTCTGCCGCCTGATAAAATTGATAATTTCACATCTCATGCAGTAATGCTAGTTGGCTATGGATGGTACACGGACGATAATGGCCAATGTGCTTTTTATTTTCTGTATTTGAATACACACGGTCCTGGTTGGGGAGATCGAGGATATGGAAGAATATTAGCGCACAACATGAGTGGCGTATACGATATACGGGTTCCCCGGGTCCCAGCCGGTTCCACTTCTCGTCCCTCTATAGTTGATTGATCATGTTTCTGGTCACTCCGTGCAAGGTTTGTAGTAACAACAATTATTATATTTGCCACCTTAATTGATTTAAAGTTTTTCATTACGAAAATGCCTTATTTATTAAAGATCATTTTTGAGCTTGATTTATTCTATTAATTTTTTGCAGGTAATTGGGGTTTTCACGTACGTAGTCTTTTATCTAATTGACGTTTTTTATGTTCCAAAGAAAAACGTGAATGAAATTTTAGGATTTTAGATTAATTGTTAGTTTTATTTCCCATGGATGTATTAGCGCTCAGTTTCTGTTGATGTTGATGGACTAGTTTCTAAGTTTTATGTAGTCTAATTCGCATGAGTAGTTGTTATGATTAATGTTTATGTAATATGAATTTTATTTCGGCTCAATGATCGGATTAATGATCGGCTTAGTTGTTTATTTCAGCATATGGATGGACATATTATAATTTTTGTCCCAAAATAAATGATCAAATATATTTTAAATTTGCTATTTATCAACAAAAATATATTATTTTCTTTTAAAAATTGATCATTTATTTTGTGACAGAAAGAATAGTTGTTAATTTTAATGGGTTTTTTAACAAGCAAATTCATTTCAAAATGAATATTAAACTCTTACTTTGAGTAAATGGAATAAACTAATAAGACGGGAAGATAAATATTTTCATTGTATAATTAGTCAAGGAGTGGATATAGAGCTGTCAATACGGGCTGGAGGGGTGGGGCGGACTAAACCTGCCAAAACTCGCCACTAAACGGGGCGGGTCAAATTCCTGGCGAGCTGAAAATATGTCAACCTAACTCAACCCACCTTGGGTTGGCGGGCCAATGCGGGACAAAACAATAAATGAAATTTTATCATGAATTATGATTTAACTCCAGAAACCCACCAAGGATTTATCCTTGCCTGTCCCAAGTCAGGATAAAGGGTGAGGGTTGCGGTAGGCATGTGACAGCCAGTGAAAAATTTTTGTCACATTAACATGACATGAATCGGATTATGAATATCGTTGGGGCGTTTCCTCAGCAGCGACGCGCTACACTTCAAAGACCTGGGTGTAGTGATAAGTATGCAAAGGTTGCTAGGTCGTCGCCCGGAAGCGACGCGCCATCTCTTCGCTCGGGGGTGGTGTCAAATATGCAAGGGTGCGCTACACTTCAAAGACCTGGGTGTAGTGATAAGTATGCAAAGGTTGCTAGGTCGTCGCCCGGAAGCGACGCGCCATCTCTTCGCACGGGGGTGGTGTCAAATATGCAAGGGTTCCCGCTTTGCGGGACGAGTGCGGGTAAAGAAGCTAGTCCATGGTAGGTGTAAGGGTAGTAAGATGCGCTTTGGAACTTGGAACATTGGATCATTGACGGGGAGATCGAGCAGAGGTGGTGGAAGTTATGAGGAGGAGGAAGATTCACATAATGTGTTTACAGGAAACTAAGTGGGTTGGAGAGAAAGCAAAAGAAATATCGCCTTGGGGTTTTAAGCTTTGGTACTCAGGAAAGGATAAGGGTAGAAATGGAGTGGGTATCATTATTGATAAGGAGTATATTAATGATGTGGTGGAAGTGTACGGGAAGAGTGATCGAATTATGGGCATTAAGCGGTGATACGTGATGAGATTATAACTATTATTTCCGCCTATGCACCACAAGTAGGGTTGGATGCATCTATTAAACAAGTGTTCTGGGAAGATTTGGAGGAGGTAGTGCAACGAGTACCTACTGGTGAGAAATTAGTGATTGGTGGTGATCTGAACGGACATGTGGGGTCTAGTCGATATGGCTTTGAGAGCATACATGGAGGTTTTGGTTTTGGAGAGAGGAATGAAGCAGGAAATAGTATCCTGGACTTTGCGTTGGCATATGACTTGAGTATAATGAACACTTGGTTTAAGAAGAGAGAATCTCACTTGGTGTCCTATAGGAGTGGAGGTAATGCGAGTCAGATTGACTTCTTCTTAGTAAGAAATACTTGTAGAAAGAGTTATACAGATTGCAAGGTTGTTCCGGGTGAGAGCACAGCAACTCAACATAGACTGGTGGTACTTGATTTCCGAAGTAAGAGAATTTCGAGGAAGAGAAAATCACAGGTAGACCCTAGAATCAAGTGGTGGAGACTTCAAGGGGAAAATCAACCGAAATTTGTAGCTAAGATGGTCGATACCGGTATTTGGGCGGATAATATGGAGGATATGGATATAGATTCGACTTGGACTAAGATGGTACATACCATAAAGGAGGTGGCGAAAGAAGTCCTTGGAGAATCTAGAGGAAATGGGCCACCAAGTAAGGACACATCATGGTGGAACGAGGAAGTAAAACAAGCAATAAAGGGCAAGCGAGAATGCTACAAATTATTGGGGAAATGTAGGAGCGACGAGAACTATGAGAAGTATAAGGAAGCTAGAAGAGATGCTAAGAAAGCAGTAAGAGACGCAAGAGCAAAGGTGAATCAGAAACTTAATGATAAGTTGGATACAAGAGAAGGGGAAAAGGACATCTACAGACTCGCTCGTATGAGGGATAAGAGGACACGAGATATTGGGACGGTTAAATGTGTGAAGGATGTAGACCAAAGAGTTTTAGTCGGGGATAAAGAGATAAAAGATAGATGGAGTTCGTACTTTGATAACTTGTTCAATGGCGGTCAAGAGCAGGATGTTGGAGATCTAAATATCTCTTCGAGTATGGTTAATCGAGATTTTATGCGGAGAATTCGAAAGAGTGAAGTGGAAATGGCAATGAAAAAGATGAGATTGAAGAAAGCCGTTGGACCGGATGGTATACCAATTGAGGTTTGGAGATGTTTCGGGGAGAGGGGAGTAGATTGGTTAACAACGCTATTTAACAAGATATGGAGAGTTAACACAATGCCATTGGAGTGGCGGAAGAGTACTCTGATCCCTTTGTATAAGAATAAAGGTGATGTCCAAGATTGTGCCAACTATCGGGGATCAAACTAATGAGCCATACTATGAAACTTTGGGAAAGAGTGATTGCACAAAGGTTGAGAAAAATTGTGGATATTTCGGATAACCAATTTGGGTTTATGCCAGGAAGATCGACTATGGAGGCAATATATCTTATGAGACAAATCATGGAGAAATATCGGGATCAAAAGAAAGATTTGCATATGGTTTTCATTGATTTGGAGAAGGCATATGATAAAGTGCCAAGAGAGGTACTTTGGTGGGCATTAGCAAAGAAGGGTGTTTCAAAGAAATATATTGATATTATCAAGGACATGTATAATGGAGTTAGTACTTGTGTACAGACTAGTGTTGGGAAGGCGAAGAGTTCCCTATAAAGATTGGAGTGCATCAAGGTTCCGCACTTAGCCCCTTTCTTTTTGCTTTGATAATGGACGAATTGACGAGGTCGGTCAAGATGATATACCAAAGTGTATGCCGTTCGCGAGATGATATTGTGCTTCGATTGATGAGACAAGAGAGGGTGTTGAAAGTAAATTGGAGTTGTGGAGACACACTTTGGAATCTAGAGGTTTTCGATTAGCGAAGCAAGGCGGAATATTTGGAGTGTAAGTTTAGCGAGTTGGAAGTAGGGAGGCGAGGGCGGTCACATTTGATGGAAATATTATCCAAGCTTACGAGTTTTTCGCTATCTTGGATCCATTATCCAAAAGGATGGAGAATTAGATGGAGATGTGGCTCATAGGATTAAAGCGGGTTGGTTGAAGTGGAAGAGTGCTACGGGGTTTCTATGTGATCGCGGCATGCCCGATAGATTAAAGGGAAAATTCTACCGCACGGCAATTAGGCCGACATTGCTTTACGGCACCGAATGTTGGGCCGTGAAAACAGTGTCACGTGCATAAGATGAATGTGGCGAGAGATGCGTATGCTTCGTTGGATGTGCGGTCATACAAGAAAGGATAGGTTGGGGAATGAGGTGATCGGAGGTAAAGTAGGAGTTGCGCCCATTGAGGATAAAATGAGGGAAAATCGTCTACGGTGGTTTGGACATGTGAGAAGGAGGCAGGAGTGATGCACGGTTAGGAGGCGGAACAGTGGAGAAATGAGAAAATGGCGAGGGTAGGGAAGACCCAAACAAACTTGGATTAGAGTAATTGAAAATGATATGAATTTACTTGGAGTGGATGAAAGTATGGTGTTGAAGAGGAGTGGAGAGCAAAAATCCATGTGGGGGTTGATTTTTTATTTTTTTATTTTTTACTTTTTTACTTTTTATTTTATTTATTTATTATTATTTATTTTTTTATTTTTTTATTTTTTTATTTTTATTTTTATTTTTTTATTTTTTATTTTTTTTATTTATTTTTGTATTTTTTTATTATTATTATTATTTTTTAATTTAATTTAATTTAATTTAATTTAATTTAATTTTTTTATTTTTTTTTCACGATAACATATGAGGATTCATGTTAGCCGACCCCAAATTATTTTGGGACTAAGGCTTTGTTGTTGTTGTTGTATGATTTAACTCCAGAAAATCAAATTAGTAATATTTTTGAGATAATAAAAGTTTAAACAACAACCGAGCTCAAGAAACGCTTACAAGCTTCCTGCCGAGGATATTTTGGCAATGAAATGAATGCAGAATAAGAAATTGATGACTCTATCATACATATAATAGTGAAAAGAACAAATGCATGTTAAATTAGCAAGCCCATAATTAAGGTACAGCACATTAGAGAGACTCAAAAGAAGTCACATTCATTCCAACTGCCCGCGATTAATAAGAATCCATCATATTTTATGGCCGAGTTGTCAACCTGGACATACTTGTCCATAGTAGAGCTGTCAATACGGGCTGACGGGGCGGGCCTAACTCGCCAAAACTCGCCACTAAGCGGGGCGAGGCGGGCTGGCCCAAATTCCAGGCAGGCAGGCAGGATGGAAATACATCAATCCAACTCACCCTTGTTACATGGTGAGACGGACTGGCCCGACGGGTCAACCCAAATTGACGACTCTAAATGGATATGATGCGGGCTATATATACTCAATCTCCAAAGTTCATGATAACTTTAACCAAAATAATTTGAAAGTGAAATTGTTGGGTCTGTTGGCATAACATAACATGTTTCAATTTTTTTAATTGGGCAAGGAAGGATATAAAGTTATAAAATTCTAATACCTCTTTCCCAAAAAAAATAAAAAGAAATTATCATTCATTTTGTAACTAGGAGAGTAGTAATTAGGAATTTTGTACTAAAATATCACTTAAGAGTCTGAACATGCAACTTACATCTAGAACTACCTATGCTCTAGATTAATGTTATTCTTAACTTTACATAGTTATTAATAAAAAAGTAAATATTGTAAATATAAAAAGTAAAGTAGAAGATAGAAAGTTGGTAGAAAGTAGTAAGTGAATTGTTATTGTTAGTGTAACATGTGAGTCCCATTGTCGTAATAAAGAAAACTAAGAACCTTAAAATGGGAAAGGAAAGTAAAAACCTTAAATCGATACGGAGAGAATATAATTTTTGAAAGACGATAATCAGTGAGTTTTATTTCAACACTCCATTCAATTATAATACTAATAATTGAAATAAAATTAATATTTAAAATTTATTTACACTAACAATTATAAAAGTAAGATTTAATTTTATGGCAGGGAGGTAGTTGAATTAAAAGATACTTGTACTACCTAAGTTGAAGGAGCCAAGCTTGCTTCTGGCAAAATTAATGAATTTATTTCAACTTTCCATTTTTAGTATTCTTTTTGGAAATGATCAAATTTTAAGGTCTGCTACCTACTACATGCAGGCTTATCAATTATTGTTTTTCTTAGTGTTTCTTACTGTGTTTCTGATGATGATGATGAGGTTCATTATTTCAAAGGCTCTTAAAGACGGAAGGTACATCATTTTATTTCTCTACTACTATATTATTGCCTTTGCATTCCAATTTTGCCCTTGTCTACCTTAACAAGATTCAGGCCTTGTTAATATTTTTGGGACCATCAAGAAATCTGTTTATGTATTTCATATGTTTTTTACTTAATTAAACCTTTCTTTATTACTCCCTCTATCTAAAAATACTTTCAGTTTTGAATTATTTTCTGTCTCAAAAATGCGTACAATTTTGCAATTTTTACATAAAAGTTTGACACATTTCGTCCAAACTACCCTTATTTATTTATGATTAGGTGGTTTTCATTCTAAAATCATTTAATTGAATAAGTATTTGAAATATTTAAATGATGATTTAGTATATTTGATATGTATTTAATGTTTTTCTTCATATGTATCAAACGTCTTAAAACTACAAATATTTTCGGAATACTTTTTTTTTGTCCCCATGTTTAACATTTGTGATTCATTTGTGTTTCATATACTGTATTTACCATGGATAATATATACTTTTTAAATACGTCTCGTAATATATATTAGGATCAGCTTCTCATTTAAATAAAATATTTTACATGTTTATATATTGCGTGTACCCATAATTAAATGTACTCATTCTATCCCAAATTAAATAACCATTTTTATTTCAAAATTAATGACCTTTGAAACTTCTTTAAAAAACTTTATCCCTAAATGAAATTTTATCGAATTTTTTTTCATAATTATAAAACTAAAATTTTGAAAGTAAATAGCAACAACATTTATGCATTTATTCTACTAAAAATCAACATTTTCAAAATGGTTTTTTAAATAAGAAATTGTCATTAATTTTGGGACAGAGGGAGTGATAATATACATGTATATTTTGTAATATTCTAGAAGATATAGTATAATCCCTCCGTGCCAAAGTATGGTTCCTAGTTTGACTTTTACACGAATATAAAAGAATATAAAGAAGAAGTAAATATTATGAGTATAAAAAGTAAAGTTGGAGAGAGAAAGTGGGTAGGGAGTTTTTATTGTGAGAATGACAACTGGGTCCCATTATCCAGTTTAATTAATAAAACAACTAAAAACTTTACTTTTTGTGGCAGACACTACTAGAAACTGGCTGTTTACCGAAGAAATATTACCAACGGACCGAGTCCATCGTTATTACCAAAGGACCAAGAATAAATACCGACGAAATTTTAATTTGCACTTACCGGAAATTTCTTTATATTTACATTTTATTCCGTCGATAACTCTTAAATATCCGTCTGTATTACCGACGGATTTGGTCCTTCAGTAATATCGACAGAAAAATTCGTCGGTAGATTGACATATAAATAAAGCCCTAACCCCCCTCCCAATCAGTTTAGCTTAAACATCAAAAATCTCTACGTCCCGCCGTCTCTGGTCCGCCGTCAGTTGCTACTGTAGACACCCTATTCTGAACCTATCGTGGCAGAGTTATACCACTCTAAGTCTCGCCTTTGATTTTAGAGTAGAAATCCACCATTTCGTCATGTTTCGTTAAGTTTTGACTAACTGACGTTAGTTTAGACTAAACTGAATACGAGATAACAAGGGGAGGATGAATTTGTCCTTTGTGAAGCCTTGTCCCGTACGGGACATGGCGTGTCTCGCGCGAGACTTACCCTCTGCAGGAGGGGAGAATCACTTTCCTTATTGATTTCGACCTCTTTTCTTGATAACTTTTATCCAATACGGGTCTCTACTGATCTTAGAGTTATGGAACCTTCCTTGGGAGATATCCTAATTCACTCGAGTCTTCTAATCTTGGTGACAAAGTAAATCAACCCCTATAAATACTTGACGACTTTCTATACTATATCATCCATCACTCATACATTTCCCCACCTCATGGGAGAGGGTTCACCCCGCCATACATAAACACATACAAACCCTCTCACCACCATGCATCCCCACAAAAATCTCCCAAGGGCTCATGTAGCATGCACAAAACTTGAATCAATAGGAACAATCCTAAGTGATTGAAGATCATAAATCATAATTTCCATGCCAAAATCTTAGGCTAAGTGCATCTCCAAAAACAAGTAAATGCATCATCTCGCGAACATATGCAGTGATACTCTCATAATCATTTTGGTTATATGCATGCATCTGTCATCATGTCATATATGCATCTTCCTCTCTACTAACAAATGCAGAAATTCAAACATGAAAGACCAGCTTTCCGTTACGACCTGAAGCCTCTTCGCAGCAAGGATGTCTCCATCGAAGCATAATGACAATGACTTCAACAGAATTGCCCAAATAACTGGCAAGACCCTCAAATCCGCACCAACTTGACTCAGACACCTCAAGTCACTACCATCTTGGATTCAGATATCTAAATCCCGGCAGTAAAATGTAAGCCCAATTTCCCCGACGAAAGTTAACGAAATCCCGTTTCTTTCCTCATTTTCACCAACGGCAGCAAATGTAAGACCGATCCCTTCAAACGAAGTCCACCAAAAGACTATCTATCCCCACAGAGTCCGGATACGAATCATCAAAAGAAGACTATTTCGATACAACAAATCATCAAAAGAAGACTGTTTCGATACAGCAAATCATCAAAAGAAGACTGTTTCGATACAACAAATCATCAAAAGAAGACCGTTTCGACACAAAAGATCGCAGACAAAATACAAAGGATTCGATAAACCGCAATCACCTTCCGATTCGATAAACCGCAATCGTCTTCTGATTCGATAAACCGTAATCATCTTCTGATTCGATAAACCGCAATCACCTTTTGATTCGATAAATCGCAATCGTCTTCAATTCGATAAACCGCAATCGTCTTCGATTCGATAAATAGCAATCGTCTTCAATTCGATAAACCGCAATCGCCTTTCGATTCGATGAACCGCAATAGTCTTCGATTCGATAAACCGCAATCGCCTTTCGATTCGATAAACCGCAATCACCTTTCGATTCGATAAACCGCAATCGTCTTCTGATTCAATAAATCGCGATCGCCTTTCGATTCGATAAACCGCAATCGTCTTCTGATTCGATGAACCGCAATCACCTTCCGATTCGATAAACCGCAATCATCTTCAATTCGATAAACCGCAATCGCCCTCCGATTCGATAAACCGCAATCTCCCTTCAAACCACAATCATCTTCTGATTCGACAAATCGAAATCACTCACCAGGTTGACACCCCAAAATAGTCACTCTAGGGTTAACGTCTGAAGATAGTCGAAAAGGCCCGAACTACGATCGGCTTCATTCCTCTTAAGGATACGTAGGTAGCCTACCATTAGGTTCAGCCATCAGACCAAAATGGTCACCCCTTTCCCCAGCAGTGTGGATATACCACTCTAGCCATCAGACCAAAATGGTCATTTTCTATCCCCAGCAGAGTTTCTTTCGGCAACCAACTGCAGGACTCGCTCACCAGGTTGACACCCTAAAATAGTCACCCTAGGGTCGACGTCTGAAGATAGTCGAAAAGACCCGAACTACGGCCGGCTTGATTCCTCTTAAGGATACGTAGGTAGCCTACCATTAGGTTCAGCAATCAGACCAAAATGGTCATCCCCTTTTCCCCCGCGGTAAATTGGACCTCACTATCGACGACCCCACTTCCTCCAAAAGTACCGTCGCCGAGGGGCTACTGTAAGTGTCCCAATCCGAAGCATCAATATTCCCTCAGCCCAATTTTACGTTTTCTACGTCAAATAAACATTTAGGGGCATTTTGGTCACTTTCCAAGATCATTTAAACAGGGAAGGACCTTAAAGGAACAACAAAAATGGTTTGGATCTCGCTGGAAAGAGTAATTTCCCAGAAATGGATCAGCTTTGAATTAAATGCAAACAGCCAAAACTGCTTTCTGCTAAGTCAGGCACGCTTACATCCCTATCCGCGCGGACAGGAATGAGGCTCAGCCCCATCCGCGCGGACACAAAAGAACCCTAATGTCAGCCTATAAATAAAACCCTTCTCTCTCAGTTCAAGGATCCCTTTTTCGAAACCCTACTATTGCATTATCAAATTCCCCAAAAAACAGTTCAAACACCCAAAAAACACTCATTCAAACACTCAAACACTCACTCAAACACTCATTCAAACACTCATTCAAACACGATACCAAAACACAAAATCCACACATAACTCTCAAACCCTAAACACAAACCAAGGAAGATAGGTCACAACCATTGGTATAACCTCTTTCTACTTACCTTAATCTCCTTCATTCATGCATACTTATCATATTTGAAATGATGTAACTTGTTTTATTTACTTGTTGCTCTTTTCTTTTACCTTCTTGTCCTAGGATCCAAGAGGATCTCCATGGAGTTCATCTCCATGGATGATTCTCTACAAGGATTCACATTCTCTTATTATGTCATTTCCCCTTTGTCCCTTTTACATTAACTAGTTTATACTTGTTACTTGCTCTCTTGACCTACAAGATGGTCACCTTGGAACCCATTTCCATGGATGACCACTTCAAATAGTCCATAATCTTTAATTTCTTGCAAATGTCCTCCCCCATAGTCTAAGATGTTCACCTTGGAACCATTTCCATGGATGAAAATCCTTAAGACTCACACATTAGGTCACACAAGATGTATGAGATACATTTGAGCTTAGATTTCAAGGATGGTTATCTTAATGACCACCTTAGAAATCTTTCTCTGAAAGTTGATACATCTTGACCTATTTCTTGTTTTATCAAATTTACTTTCATGTTAAACCCCCATCCCAAGCAAATGAAGTGCTTCAAAGTCCTAATGTACCCTAATGATGGCTTGATATAGTAGATCACCACTAATCATGTTTAGTGATCACTAATCAAAGCCTAAGGAAAGTGGGGACAAGCATGGATGCAAAATCCAAAAAAGCTTTTATTTAACACTTTCTGTTGCAAACTCCAGTTCATGATTCTGTAACTCCAGTTGACATTCTGGGAATTACAGAATTAGACTGGAAAGCTGCCAAAAAGAATATTTACTGCCTCATCCGCGCGGACAGGAATGAGCCTCATCCTTATCCGCACAGACAAGAATGTCATGGGCAGATATTTTTGTTCCAGTCCTTTTTTCACTCACAGAAGCACATTATTTTGATTAATCTCAGTCCAGTCCAGTCAAACTGTCTATTCCTTGAAAATCCCTTTTTGGTCAAACCTTTTGCAAAACACACACACACACACACAAATTGTTTCATGTTTGGAAGACTCGTCTATGAGGCGTTCCGGGTGAACGTGCTAATCGTTCTTCCTGGAGTGTAACGTGACCTCTGAACCCTTTTTCTCTTTTACGGGCATTTTTCAAAGTTTTGGCCCTAAACTAAAATGGCATGGCGACTCCGTTTGAATCTAAAAAGTCCGCTAAGATTTGTCCCGAGTTCATAAAGATGGAACTCCCTTCGATGGAAAAAATTTGGGGATAATCACACTAGTGATCTGCTCCCATGTGGCCCTCGCCTCAGGCTTCAACCGGAAGAACCATTTCAAAGCACTGGATTTCAAAGAGAGGCTGAAATAATCGGCCAGCTGCTGATTCTTGCACCCTTTAGCTTTCATTGCCAAGGTGTATGTGTCCAGATGGATTTTTGGGCATGCAGTCCCATCAAACAGGTCTAGATTAGGCATCACAAACTTGTGGGGTAGGGGCACAATGGAGTCCGTGTCCGTAGGCCGGAAGTCAGCTTTCTTAGCAGTCAATTCAGCAATTTGTGCTTTCATTTCCTTGTGTTGCTCCATAAACCAGGCCAAATGAGGGTCCAATGGCGAGGCAGGAACGCCAAAATCGGCATTTGAGCTAGGAAGAGGACTAGCTGTTGGTGGTGCACTGGTGGAAGGAATACCATATCCCGGAGCATAGGTGTAAACATACCCTTGACCAGGATTGCCCAGAGGGGTAGGAGCCTGAACTTGACGGTTGAGCCCAAAAGCTTGCTGTGGGTTTCCAAGGGGCAGAGAAGGTGGAGGCAGCCCTGAGGTAGCCGGGTAGCTGGAGTTTCCAGACTGAGACTCATAAGTAGGCTTAAATGCGGGCTGCTGTCCCTGGTTGTTGAACTGCGTGCCTGGCTGTGGCGAGGGTGTATAACCGGGAGGTTACTGTGGTCCTGGTGATTCTGATGAGACTGGGACAGGGGCTTGCTGGCCCATTGGACCTTGAGTGAGAAATGGGTTTGTGGGAGCTGGCAAGGTGTTAGGAGCAGCTAGACCAACATCATTTTGAGGAGGGGTTCCTGATTGTTTCCCTAGACCGAACTGTGGTGGCGGCATTCCAAACTGTTGCTGTGGAACTCTGAACTATTGTTGTGAAGGTCCGGGCTGATTGGTTCCAAACTGAGTCGGGATCCCAACTTGTTGCGGCATTCCGAGGTATCCCCAACCATGGGAAGACATTTCGTACTGATTTTTTTCCCACTGAGGAACTGCGAACTAGCTTGTCCCACCAGACTGGATGGGTCCAGTAGTCTGTGATTGGGGAGCTGGCTGACCCATAGATTGAGAAGCATGGGCTTCGGTAGTGATACCATAGGAGGTTGGTGGTGGCATCCTAGAGTAGTCAGGGCGACCAAGAGTGGGATTGGGGTCCTCCTCTTCTTCCACGGTGAAAGTGCCATCGGGATTGAGACTGGCGGCCAAACTATGGCTCCTAATAGCCTCCAGAAGGCTATTCATCTGTGCTTCCTGTCGCAATCTCATTTGTTCAGCCAACTGATTCCACTGCTATTCTGTCTGGGGAGTCCCGGGAGGCGGAGTGGTGTTATCCCCATCGTTACCAGCTGATGCAGACATTCTGAAAATCGGAGTCGAAGCAAACGGTGAAGCTGACGATGCGCTTGATTCTTCCCAACTGATCGGACGGTGACCCGATACCCGAAACCAAGCTTTGTGAGGAGCTGCGGGGGGAAGACACGAGGGTTCAGATATTTGGGAATGAAGGAGGGTAGGTGTTTGGGCTCAGGTCTCATGCAACATGCAGTTATTTGTTCTTGTTTACTTAAAACGTGCTTTATTAAAACCTAAGAGGTTGGAAAAGATTGCTCTTCTTTTTCGCCGACTAGTCTGAGTCCTGGATCAGTGGGTCCCATCACTACGCTACAGACCCTCAACCTGTAACCTCCGTAGGGCAAGCAGGTCCCACCGAACGAAAAGAAAAACGATCCTAAAGTCTGGCGGGTAATCGAGTCTTAACGCGTATTCAATGTAAATTACGGACAAAGCTGACGTCAAAGGTCAAGATCATGTCGAAGGGCTTGACGATAAGTCAGCACAACCTTGACTTATAAATGTCCATAATTGATCTTGAACCGTCGTCAGTTAGGCCGTAATTAGACATGGTCTAATCGTTAATCCTTGATGACTCAATGTCATGCCGGGAGTCGATGCATAAGTTGTGCAAGTCAAAGTCAAAGTCAAGGCGCCAGTCAAGATCTGGTCAAAGTTCATGATGGAAAATCGACATGACCTTGACTGATTTGGGTCTCCGAAGGATATTGACTTAGCGTGTCAACTAGGATTTGACTGACACGGTGTATACATGGACAGGGCATGACACGGACCAAACCAAAAACCAACCAAGTCTCGGACAAAGTGTGTCACGGACAAGTGCATGGTCGACACGAGACTCCAAGGGATGTTTGGGTAGTCCCGTGCTCGCATCGAGAGGCGTAGTAAGGCCAAACGGGCTGCTACTGGGATTTTCCCGGGTTAAGGACGTAGCGTGCAGTGTAAGGTCGATTGCGCATAGTGTGCAGGCAGTCTATCTTCTTTTTCTGAGTAAAATAGAAATTTTCACATGTGTCTTAAGAGCATGATGCATGCAAAAAAAATTTGAAAATGATTTTTTTTTTTTGAAAATATTTTCGAAAATATTTTTGAAAGCAAGTAAGCACATAAGCACATAAAATTCAACAGTTAAGGAAACGGGTCCAACAGTCAAAATTTTGACTTTTCCGGGGCGATCAAAACGATAGCAACGCAAAATGGGGGAAAAAACACACACATATACAAATGGTTTCAAGTGTCGGGACGGAAGTTTGACCCACAAAAGCTTTTTTTTTTTTTGAAATGATACCATTACGTGGCTTTGTTAGACCATAGTTTATCCCAAGCCTCGGGTTAGGAAGCGATACGAGAAGTTTAATGGTTTCCACCTATATATCAAGTATCATTTAAAAAAAAAAACAAATCTTATGGAATATCCCCAACGGAGTCCCCACTGTGATGTACCCGATTTTTGAAAATCAACGGAGTTGCCACGCCGTTTTTAGTTTATTGCCAAAACTTTGAAAAAAGCCTGTAAAAGAGAAAAAGGGTTCGGAGGTCACGTTACACTCCGGGAAGAACGATTGGCACGTTCACCCAGAATGCCTCGTAGACGAGTCTTCCAAACTTGAAACCATTTGTATATGTGTGTGTGTGTGTGTATTTGTGTGTGTTTTGAATAAAATAGACTAAAATAACTTGTTTGGAATTAATCAAAACAGTGTGCTTCTGTGAGTGAAAAAGGACTGGAAACAAAAATATATGTCTGTGACATTCATGTTCACGCGGATTGGGATGAGGCTCAATCCTGTCCGCGCGGATAAGACAGTAGGGTTTTTTTGCAGCTTTCAGTCTGATTCTGTAATTTCCAGAATGTCAACTGGATTTACAGAATCAGAACTGGAGTTGCAACAGAAAATGTCAAATAAAAAGAATTTTTGGATTTTGCATCCATGCTTGTCCCCACTTTCCTTAGGCTTTGAATATTAGTGATCACTAAACATGATTAGTAGTGATCTACTATATCAAGCCATCATGAGGGTACATTAGGACTTAGAAGCATTTCATTTGCTTGGGATGGGGGGATTTGACATAAAATAAAGATTAATGCATGAAAATGGACTTTAGGTTAAAGGTGTATCAACTTTAGAGTGGATTTCTAAGGTGGTCATTAAGATGACCATCCTTGAGATCTTTAAACTCAATGTATCAACTTCACCTTTTTGTAACCTAGGAACCTTAGTGATCTTCATCCATGGAAATTGTTCCAAGGTGGAAATCTTAGGCTTTAATGGAGTGTTATCACAAGAAGTAAGATGTTGACCATTAAGATGATCACCATGGAGATTAAACTCCAAGATGACCATACTTAGGTCAAATGGTGCAAGTGCTAGTAAAAAAAAGAAGACATAGAGATTAACATGGACATAAAGATTTAGATCTTTGTGGAAGATCATCCATGGAGATCTTCCTAGATCCAAGGACAAGGAGGGAGTAAGCTTAACAAATAACAAATAAGTAACAAGATTTAATGAATAGTTATGCAAGATTTATAATAAACAAAATGAGACAACAATGCTAAACATGAGATGAATGCTTAAAGATGAGAGATTAAGGTAATGAGAAGGAGGGTTTACCAATGGTTATACCATATCTTCCTTGGTTTGTGTTTAGGATTTTAGAATTTTGTATAGATTTTGTGTTTAGATTGAGCGCTTAGATGAGTGTTTGGATGAGTGTTTGGGTTGTTTTCTGGAGGGGTTATTGCAATGTAACAGTAGAATTCGAAAAGAGATCCTTTAAACTGAGAGAGAAGGGTTTTATTTATAGGCTGGATTAGGGTTCTTTCTTGTCCGCGCGAATGAGACCGAGGCTCATTCATGTCCGCGCGGATTGGAATGAAGGCGTGCCTGATTTTGCAGAAAAGCAGTTTTGGCTGTTTGCAATTAATTTAAATTGATCAATTTCTTGGAAATTACTCTTTTCAGCGAGATCCAATTCAAATTTGTTGTTCCCTTAAGGTCATTCCTTGCTTAATTTGCCTTGGGAAGTGACCAAAATGCCCTTAAATGTTTATTTGATGTGAATAACGTTAAATTGGGCTGAAGAAATATTGGCGGTTCAGATTGGGACACTTACAAGCGTACAAACCCAAGTATTTAGGCACTCAAATTATACAAAATGAAGGGATTTTGGCAGCTGAAGACTATTGTTTGCCAAATGGTCTAAGAGGTGAGAATAGTTGGTTACCTCACGAACGCATACCCCCAGATGCCCGCCCATACCGAACCGAAGGTGATTACTGGTGGAACATTCATGATGTGAACCATATGACTCCCCAGGAAAAGCATCAAGCCATGGTTCGTTTAGTAGAAGAGGGGCCAATCTATATAGACTTTTTTCTGCCGGAAGATTATGAGAACAACGACGGTTTTCCCCATGGATTTAAAATTCCGCTGCCTGATAAAATTGATAATTTCACATCTCATGCAGTAATGCTAGTTGGCTATGGATGGTACACGGACGATAATGGCCAATGCGCTTTTTATTTTCTGTATTTGAATACACACGGTCCTGGTTGGGGAGATCGAGGATATGGAAGAATATTAGCGCACAACATGAGTGGCGTATATGATATATGGGATCCCCGGGTCCCAGCCGGTTCCACTTCTCGTCCCTCTATAGTTGATTGATCATGTTTCTGGTCACTCCGTGCAAGGTTAGTAGTAACAACAATTATTATATTTGCCACCTTAATTGATTTAAAGTTTTTCATTACGAAAATGCCTTATTTATTAAAGATCATTTTTGAGCTTGATTTATTCTATTAATTTTTTGTAGGTAATTGGGGTTTTCACGTACGTAGTCTTTTATCTAATTGACGTTTTTTATGTTCCAAAGAAAAACATGAATGAAATTTAAGGATTTTAGATTAATTGTTAGTTTTATTTCCCATGGATGTATTAGCGCGCAGTTTCTGTTGATGGACTAGTTTCTAAGTTTTATGTAGTCTAATTCGCATGAGTAGTTGTTATGATTAATGTTTATGTAATATGAATTTTATTTCGGCTCAATGATCGGATTAATGATCGGCTTAGTTGTTTATTTCAGCATATGGATGGACATATTATAATTTTTGCCCCAAAATAAATGATCAAATATATTTTAAATTTGCTATTGATCAACAAAAATATATTATTTTCTTTTAAAAATTGATCATTTATTTTGTGACAGAAAGAATAGTTGTTAATTTTAATGGGTTTTTTAACAAGCAAATTCATTTCAAAATGAATATTAAACTCTTACTTTGAGTAAATGGAATAAACTAATAAGACGGGAAGATAAATATTTTCATTGTATAATTAGTCAAGGAGTGGATATAGAGCTGTCAATACGGGCTGGAGGGGTGGGGCGGACTCAACCCGCCAAAACCCGCCACTAAACGGGGCGGGTCAAATTCCTGGCGAGCTGAAAATATGTCAACCTAACTCAACCTACCTTGGGTTGGCGGGCCAATGCGGGACAAAACAATAAATGAAATTTTATCATGAATTATGATTTAACTCCAGAAAATCAAATTAGTAATATTTTCGAGATAATAAAAGTTTAAACAACAACCGAGCTCAAGAAACGCTTACAAGCTTCCTGCCGAGGATATTTTGGCAATGAAATGAATGCATAATAAGAAATTGATGACTCTATCATACATATAATAGTGAATAGAACAAATGCATGTTAAATTAGCAAGCCCATAATTAAGGTACAGCACATTAGAGAGACTCAAAAGAAGTCACATTCATTCCAACTGCCCGCGATTAATAAGAATCCATCATATTTTATGGCCGAGTTGTCAACCTGGACATACTTGTCCATAGTAGAGCTGTCAATACGGGCTGACGGGGCGGGCCTAACTCGCCAAAACTCGCCACTAAGCGGGGCGAGGCGGGCTGGCCCAAATTCCAGGCAGGCAGGCAGGATGGAAATACATCAATCCAACTCACCCTTGTTACATGGTGAGACGGACTGGCCCGACGGGTCAACCCAAATTGAAGACTCTAAATGGATATGATGCGGGCTATATATACTCAATCTCCAAAGTTCATGATAACTTTAACCAAAATAATTTGAAAGTGAAATTGTTGGAGTGCATTGGCATAACATAACATGTTTCAATTTTTTTAATTGGGCAAGGAAGGATATAAAGTTATAAAATTCTAATACCTCTTTCCCAAAAAAAATAAAAAGAAATTATCATTCATTTTGTAACTAGGAGAGTAGTAATTAGGAATTTTGTACTAAAATATCACTTAAGTGTCTGAACATGCAACTTACATCTAGAACTACCTATGCTCTAGATTAATGTTATTCTTAACTTTACATAGTTATTAATAAAAAAGTAAATATTGTAAATATAAAAAGTAAAGTAGAAGATAGAAAGTTGGTAAGTAAGTGAATTGTTATTGTTAGTGTAACATGTGAGTCCCATTGTCGTAATAAAGAAAACTAAGAACCTTAAAATGGGAAAGGAAAGTAAAAACCTTAAATCGATACGGAGAGAATATAATTTTTGAAAGACGATAATCAGTGAGTTTTATTTCAACACTCCATTCAATTATAATACTAATAATTGAAATAAAATTAATATTTAAAATTTATTTACACTAACAATTATAAAAGTAAGATTTAATTTTATGGCAGGGAGGTAGTTGAATTAAAAGATACTTGTACTACCTAAGTTGAAGGAGCCAAGCTTGCTTCTGGCAAAATTAATGAATTTATTTCAACTTTCCATTTTTAGTATTCTTTTTGGAAATGATCAAATTTTAAGGTCTGCTACCTACTACATGCAGGCTTATCAATTATTGTTTTTCTTAGTGTTTCTTACTGTGTTTCTTAATGTGTTTCTGATGATGATGATGAGGTTCATTATTTCAAAGGCTCTTAAAGACGGAAGGTACATCATTTTATTTCTCTACTACTATATTATTGCCTTTGCATTCCAATTTTGCCCTTCTCTACCTTAACAAGATTCAGGTCTTGTTAATATTTTTGGGACCATCAAGAAATCTGTTTATGTATTTCATATGTTTTTTATTTAATTAAACCTTTCTTTATTACTCCCTCTATCTAAAAATACTTTCAGTTTTGAATTATTTTCTGTCTCAAAAATGCGTACAATTTTGCAATTTTTACATAAAAGTTTGACACATTCCGTCCAAACTACCCTTATTTATTTATGATTAGGTGGTTGTCATTCTAAAATCATTTAATTGACTAAGTATTTGAAATATTTAAATGATAATTTAGTATATTTGATATGTATTTAATGTTTTTCTTCATATGTATCAAACGTCTTAAAACTACAAATATTTTCGGAATACTTTTTTTTGTCCCCATGTTTAACATTTGTGATTCATTTGTGTTTCATATACTGTATTTACCACGGATAATATATACTTTTTAAATACGTCTCGTAATATATATTAGGATTAGCTTCTCATTTAAAAAAATATTTTACATGTTTATATATTGCGTGTACCCATAATTAAATGTACTCCTTCTATCCCAAATTAAATAACCATTTTTATTTCAAAATTAATGACCTTTGAAACTTCTTTAAAAAACTTTATCCCTAAATGAATTTTTATCGATTTTTTTTCATAATTATAAAACTAAAATTTTGAAAGTAAATAGCAACAACATTTATGCATTTATTCTACTAAAAATCAACATTTTCAAAATGGTTTTTTAAATACGAAATGGTCATTAATTTTGGGACAGAAGGAGTGATAATATACATGTATATTTTGTAATATTCTAGAAGATATAGTATACTCCCTCCGTGCCAAAGTATGGTTCCTAGTTTGACTTTTACACGAATATAAAAGAATATAAAGAAGATGTAAATATTATGAGTATAAAAAGTAAAGTTGGAGAGAGAAAGTGGGTAGGGAGTTTTTATTGTGAGAATGACAACTTGGTCCCATTATCCAGTTTAATTAATAAAACAACTAAAAACTTTACTTTTTGTGGCAGACACTACTAGAAACTGGCTGTTTAGCGAAGAAATATTACCGACGGACCGCGTCCATCATTATTACCAACGGACCAAGAATAAATACCGACAAAATTTTAATTTGCACTTACCGGAAATTTCTTTATATTTACATTTTATTCCGTCGATAACTCTTAAATATCCGTCGGTATTACCGACGGATTTGGTCCTTCAATAATATCGACGGAAAAATTCGTCGGTAGATTGACATATAAATAAAGCCTTAACCCCCCTCCCAATCTGTTTCGCTTAAACATAAAAAAATCTCTGTCCCGCCGTCTCTCTGGTCCGCCGTCAGTTGCTACTGTAGACACCCCATTCTGAACATATATTGGCAGAGTTATACCACTCTAAGTCTCGCCATTGATTTTAGAGTAGAAATCAACCATTTCGTCATGTTTCGTTAAGTTTCGACTAACTGACGTTAGTTTAGACTAAACTGCATACGAGATAACAAGGGGAGGACGAATTTGTCCTATGTGAAGCCTTGTCCCGCACGGGACATGGCGTGTCTCACGCGAGACTAACCCTCTGCAGAAGGGGATAATCACTTTCCTTATTGATTTCGACCTCTTTTCTTGATAACTTTTATCCAATACGGGTCTCTACTGATCTTAGAGTTATGGAACCTTCCTTGGGAGATATCCCAATTCACTTGAGTCTTCTAATCTTGGTGACCAAGTAAATCAACCCCTATAAATACTTGATGACTTTCTGTACTATATCATCCATCACTCATACATTTCCCCACCTCATGGGAGAGGGTTCACCCCGCCATACATAAACACATACAAACCCTCTCACCACCATGCATCCCCACAAAAATCTCCCAAGGGCTCATGTAGCATGCACAAAACTTGAATCAATAGGAACAATCCTAAGTGATTGAAGATCATAAATCATAATTTCCCTGCCAAAAGCTTAGGCTAAGTGCATCTACAAAAACAAGTAAATGCATCATCTCGCGAACATATGCAGTGATACTCTCATAATCATTTTGGTTCTATGCATGCATCTGTCATCATGTCATATATGCATCTTCCTCTCTACTAACAAATGCAGCAATTCAAACATGAAAGACCAGTTTTCTGTTACCACCGGAAGCATCTTCGCAGCAAGGATGGTTTCCATCGAAGCATAATGACAATGACTTCAACAGAATTGCCCAAATAACTGGCAAGACCCTCAACTCCGCACCAGCTTGACTCAGACGCCTCAAGTCACTACTATCTTGGATTCAGATATCTAATTCCCGGCATTAAAACGTAAGCCCAATTTCCCCAACGAAAGTTAACGAAATCCCGTTTCTTTCCTCGTTTTCACCGATGGCAGCAAATGTAAGACCGATCCCTTCAAACGAAGTCCACCAAAAGACTATCTATCCCCACAGAGTCCGGATACGAATCATCAAAAGAAGACTGTTTCGATACAACAAATCATCAAAAGAAGACTATTTCGATACAACAAATCATCAAAAGAAGACTGTTTCGATACAGCAAAGCATCAAAAGAAGGCTGTTTCGATATAGCAAATCATCAACAGAAGACCGTTTCGACACAAAATATCGCAGACAAAATACAAAGGATTCGATAAACCGCAATCACCTTCCGATTCGATAAACCGCAATCGTCTTCTGATTCGATAAACCATAATCATCTTCTGATTCGATAAACCGCAATCACCTTTCGATTCGATAAACTTCAATCGTCTTCAATTCGATAAACCGCAATCGTCTTCGATTCGATAAACCGCAATCGTCTTCAATTCGATAAACCGCAATCGCCTTTCGATTCGATGAACCGCAATCGTCTTCAATTCGATAAACCGCAATCGCCTTTCGATTCGATAAACCGCAATCACCTTTCGATTCGATAAACCGCAATCGACTTCTGATTCAATAAACCGCGATTGCCTTTCGATTCGATAAACCACAATTGTCTTCTGATTTGATGAACCTCAATCACCTTTCGATTCGATAAACCGCAATTGTGATGATGTGCATCCGAAAATTTTCCCATTTTTATTTGAAAAAATCAACGAAACGGAGTCGCCACGCCATTTTTGTTTTAAGGGCCAAAACTTTGAAAAAAGCCCGAGATCAGAGATTTAGGTTCGGAGGTCATGTTACGCGTCGGGAAGGACGTTAGTGTGCACCCGGAACGCCTCGTAAAAACGAGTCTTCCAAACATTTGAAAATCCTTTGTTGTGTGTGTGTGTGTGTGTGTGTGTTTTGGCCAAAATAACTTGAAACTCAGAAAAGTAAAAATTGGGATATCTTTTTAAGACTTTAAACTGATCCCATGATTTTTTGGGTGATTTTTGGGTTGAGATTTGGAACTCAAAAGATTTTTGGAAGTTGAAAACCATTTCTGCCAGAATGAAAAAAGCAGTTGACCCTTGACTTTGAAATGGACTTTAGGGCTTGAAAACTCCAGAATCTGGGAAAAGTCCGGGAATGAAAAATGTTCAAAACACCTTAAAAAAGGTTTCTGTAAAAGAACTTTTCATTTTGGAGATGATTTGAGGGGTCAAAACCTTCTGGAAATCTCAGATCTGAAATCTGGATTTCCAGAGACTGATGAACTGACCTTTAAAAGAAAATTTGAAAAAGGAGTTTTACTCACACAAAAAATAAAGTAAAAATATGTATGGAAAGATCTGGATGTTGGCTACAAAAAGTATTTTGTAGTCAACACCAAATTCCAAGTTTATCTATGTCCAAAAAATTAGACCATGGACTGAGGTCTGAGAAAATTGCTACTGGACAGCAACTTCTCAAGAAAGAAAATATGATTTTAAAGGGGTTTTGCATCCATGCTTGTCCCCATTTCCCTAGGTTTTGATTAGTGATCACTTGACATTTTAGTGGTGAATCAACTATATCAAACCATCCTTGGGTACATTAGGACTAAGCACTTCATTTGCTTGGGAAGGGAATTTTATCCTTTGAAAATGAGATTTGATGTATGAAAATGATTTTTAGGGTTTTGAAAATGTGTTTTCTTTGCAAGAAAGTAAGAACACTTTGAAAATAATGTAGATCCTTGTAGAAGATCATCCATGGAGATGAACTTCCATGGTGATCTTCTTGGATCTAAAGCAAGAAGATGAATAAACTACATTTTGTAGCTTGAAAATGCATGCATGGATGAATTTTAGGGTAAGGAGAGGGAGGTTATACCTATCTTCCTTGTGTTTTGTGTTTGAAGGCTTGAATGTGAGAGTGTTTAAGGCTTGAATATGAGAGTGTTTGAGGGTGTTTAGGGTTGATGATTTGAGTTGGTTAAAGAGAAAACAAGTAGATAACAATGAAGTCCTCTATGTTTTCTCTCTAATCCTCCTCCTATAGGGTGATTTGAGCTTGGATTGGTGTATGTATGAGAGTATGTATGAGAGTGATTTGAAGTGTTTGTGAGTGAGTGAGATTTGGGAAAGATTGGAGAGAAAATGGTGGCAATCTAAGGATTCCCACTTTGTTTTCTCTCTATATTCGCGCGAGTTTCGTTCTTTGTGATCAAATTGTGTTGTTTTAGGCGAGAGAGGAGGGTTCAATTTATAGGCCCTTTGGGAGATGCAATCACATCCGCGCGGAGGGTCTGTTGGCGTGCCTTTGTTCATCTGCTTCTGATCTTTGGCTTTTGGACAGGAAGAATAATCTTTTTAAAATTCAAGCTGGATTTGTTTTTCAACTTACCAATTCGGGTTTTCCATTTCTTTTGCGTTTTAGGATTCCTTTCCTTGTTTATCTTTAAATGGCAATGCCCACTTTACCCTTGCTTTGTTAGAAAGGTTAGGGTTTGTTAGAAATGTTAGAAATGTTAAAACTTTCGTTAATTTTCTAACGAAAGTACTAACGGCTCAAATTGGAGCACTTACGGTAGCCCTCGGCGACGGTGCTTTCGAAGGAAGCGGGGTCGTCGATAAGAGTAAGGCTCCATATTTGGCGGGATGATCAGTGATCGAGTGGCTGAACCTAATGAATAGGCTACCTACGTATCCCTAGTGGGAATCAAGCCGGCCGTAGTTCGGGTCTTTCGACTATCTTTAGTTGTCGACCACTGGAGTATTTGTTTAGGATGTCAACTTTGGCGGCGAGTTCTACGATCGATTCTTTGAAAGAAACTTCTGTGGGGATAAGAAATGACCCTCTTTGGTCGATGGCTAGGGTTGTATATCCGTTCTGTTGGGGATAGGAAATGACCCTCTTTGGTCGATGGCTAGGGTTGTATATCCGCTCTGCTGGGGATAGGAACGACCATTTTGGTGCGGTGGTTTGAACCTAATGATAGGCTACCTACGTATCCTTAAGAGGAATCAAGCCATCGTAGTTCGGGTCTTTCGACTATCTTTAGTCTTCGACCCTCTTGCTTTAGGAAAGTCGCCCTAAGATTTGACTATTTTGGGAAGTCACCCTATGATCGACTATTTTGGGAAGTCGCCCTAAGGTTTTGACTATTTTTGGGAAGTCACCCTATGACTTGACTATTTTTGGGAAGTCGCCCTATGATTTGACTATTTTTGGGAAGTCACCCTAATGTCTGACTATTTTTGGGAAGTCGCCCTATGGTTTGACTATTTTTGGGAAGTCGCCTATTACTTGACTATTTTTGGGAAGTCGCCCTATGGTTTGACTATTTTTGGGAAGTCGCCCTATGGTTTGACTATTTTTGGGAAGTCGCCCTAAGGTCGACTATTTTTGGGAAGTCGCCCTGGTTTGACTATTTTGGGAAGTCACCCTATGGTTTGACTATTTTTGGGAAGTCGCCCTATTACTTGACTATTTTTGGGAAGTCGCCCTATGGTTTGACTATTTTTGGGAAGTCGCCCTATGGTTTGACTATTTTTGGGAAGTCGCCCTATGGTTTGACTATTTTTGGGAAGTCACCCTAAGGGATGATTGCGATTTATCGCTTTCCTCGTGTTGTGTGTGATAGCGTTTTAGGTGCCTCAAACCTTGATGATGGCGTCTTAGGTGCCTCGAACCTCGGTGATGGCGTCTCAGGTGCCTCGAACCTTGATGATGGCGTCTTAGGTGCCTCGAACCTTGATGATGGCGTCTTAGGTGCCTCGAACCTTGATGATGGCGTCTTAGGTGCCTCGAACCTTGATGATGGCGTCTCAGGTGCCTCGAACCTTGATGATGGCGTTTTAGGATAGATGGTCCTCTAGTGGACTTCATTTGAAGGGATCGGTTTTACGTCTGCTGCAGAAGGAAAGGATGGCCGTCTTTGGTCGAGTGGCTGGACCTAATGATAGGCTACCTACGTATCCTTAAGAGGGGATCAAGCCGGTCGTAGTTTGAAAATAGCTGGGGATGGTCTTTGATGGTTTGATAGTATTTGAGGTTTGACTATTTTTGGGAAGTCGCCACTAAGATTTGATGATAATGTTCTTTTAGAAAAGTAGTTGATTAAGATATGCTTTCATACTGTCTTTGTGCTTACATGGCGAGGCTACGGTGATGTTGATGAAGAGTTGTTAGGTTGCCGTTCGTGGGACGGTTTCTGGCGACGATTTCTTTGTCTTTGGAGGCATTTTGACTGAAGGAGGAGTTTGGTTGAGTGCATCTTCTTTGGTGATCGTCAAACTTGTAGAGGTTTTGAGCTTGTCTTCACATTGGGACTTCTTGCTTTTGAGAACTTGGTGTCTCTAATCGCATTGTATTTGAGAACTTGGCGTCCACGACCGATTTGTATTTGAGAACTTGGCGTCCACGACCGATTTGTATTGGAGAACTTGGCGTCTCGGCCGTCTTGTATTTGAGACCTTGGTATCTTTGACCGATTTGCATTTTGAGAACTTGGCGTCTCAGGCCGTCTTGTATTGGAGAGCTTGGCGTCCTGACCGATTTGTATTGGAGAGCTTGGCGTCCTTGACCGATTTGACTTGGCGTCCTTGACTGATTTGTATTGGAGGACTTGGCGTCCTTGGCCGATTTGCGTTTTGAGAACTTGGCGTCTACGGCCGATTTGTATTGGAGAACTTGGCGTCCTTGACACTGATTGTATTGGAGAGCTTGGCGTCTACGGCCGGATTGTATTGGAGAACTTGGCGTCCTTGACGATTGTATTGGAGAGCTTGGCGTCTCGGCCGGATTGTATTGGAGAACTTGGCGTCTCGGCCGATTGTATTGGAGAACTTGGCGTCCACGGCCGAATTGTATTGGAGAGCTTGGCGTCCACGGCCGATTTGTAGACAACTGGAGGCGGTCTTCATATGTTTGTGGATGTTGGGGAATTGTTTTCATCCATTTGAGGTCGTCTTTGGTGAAGATCATCCTTGCCGAAAAGGGGATTACGTTTGAATTCTGCATTTGTTAGTGAAGAGGAAGATGCATATATGGCATTCATGATGGCGGATGCATGCATAGAACCAAAAATGATTATGAGATGATGCGTTTATTTGCTTTCGAAGATGCACTTGGCCTAAGCTTTTGGCGAAATTACGATTTATGATTTTCAATCACTTAGGATTTTTCCTATTGATTCAAGTTTTGTGCATGCTACATGAGCCACAGGGAGATTTTTGTGGGGATGCATGGTGATGAGAGGGGATATATGTGTTGTTATTTGTTTGGGACAAGCTTTGAAATTTGGTGGGGTGATATCCTTTAGTCGCGGACTGAATTGCATGTTATTGATGAGGTCAATTTTGATCTTGGGATGAAGTTGGATTTGAACCCGGGTCTCGATTGAAATTTCTTTTCGATCTCGGACATTTGAAGGCGACGGCGTAGGCTCTAGAATCAAAGCATGTTGACATGAATGAACCCTCTTTTGCTTGGGTTAGTTGTGATTTGTGAAATGCGATATGAGGAGATTCCCAATTCTCAACTTTTGATGATGCGGGAGTTGCCATATGCCAAGTTCTAAAGCTGAAACTCCAAGACAGGTTGTTGAGGTGACCGGACCTTTCTTACGAAGATAGGTGTGACTTGATAAAGCCCCATTCCATGGAAAAGACATGGCGAAAACCACGGAATCTTTCTACGAATGATTTGATGAAGCCCCGGAGTTTGACAAGCGTCACTACGAGAGGTCCGAGTTAAAGGTTTGGCCCGACATGCGATGAAGTACCGAGCCAATCGATCAACGTGAGAGCCTTGAGTGAAGTTGTCATGAAGGAGAAACCCATCTTTGATACCGACTATGAAACTAGAATCCTCTCTTCGAAGAGTGTCTTCCATATAGGAGCTGTTAGCCATAGTGGCACTTGGCTTGTTCGTGGCTTCAATCATATTCACCCTACTTTTTTAGGGAATGGATTGTTGGCTTGTATTGGGTCCTTGGGGTCCCCTTTTCGATCGGTTCTCACCTTTGCCCTTTTCGGGAGTCGTGTTGGAGGTGGAAGAAACCCGGTATCCGTAGCGGGTGCGACAACTCGGCTGCGATTGTAAGCCCTCTCAAATTTAGCCCGGAATTGATCATTGCCCGTAGATCCGGATAGGGAAATTGCTAAGTGAGGCCCTCGAGATGTGGTTTCGGGCGTGGCGAAAGATGTCTAGTTGTTCCTCTTCAAAAGGAGGAGTTGCCATCTTGCTTGTAAAAGTCCACGATGTTCTCGTCGGGGCCATTTGCATTGTTGTCTGCGAGTCAAATCTATTTGCTTCCCACTCCAAGTTAGCTAATGTCTGGTCCCATGTAGCCACTGGCCTCGGATTTTAAGCGGAAGAACCATTTTAGAGCCTTTGGACTTCAAAGAGAGGCGAAATAGTCGGCCAAGCTGGCGATTGGCGCCCCTTTTGACCTTCATTGCCAAGGTATACGTGTCCGAGATGGGTTTCGGGCATGCGGTGCCATCAAAGAGATCCAAATTAGGCATCACGAATTTGTGGGGAACAAAGGAGTCGGGTTCGTTGGTCGGAAGCGAGACTTCTTAGCGGTCAATTCGGCAATCTGTGCTTTCATTTCCTTGTGTCGTTCCACGAACCAAGCCAAATGAGGGTCTTGTGGTGGAACCATGGCATTCAAACCCGGCGGCGAGCTAGAGAGAGGAGCTACCGCTGGCGGCATACGAGGTGGAGAGCAGCCGATCTGGGGACATAGGTGAAATCCTGTCCTTGGCCCGAATCACCAGGGGAGCTTGAGTAGGACCACTGGGCAAGGGATAGAACCTCGCGGCTTGTTGTTGATTTTCAACCGGCAAAGAGGGCGAAGCGATCTTGATGTAGGCTGGGTAACTCGGATTTCCGGAGTGAGGCCCGTAAGTAGGCTTAAGTGCGAGCTGCTTGTCCACGATTGTTGAATTGCATAGGCGAAGGTGCATGACCGGGGGAATGCTGCGGTCTGGTGATTACGATGGCTGGGATGGAGGCTTGGTAACCCATCGGCTTTGAGTGAGGAATGGATTTGTGAAAATTTGTGTGAGGAGCGGTGAGCTAGCGTCATTACGAGGAAGGGCTTATTTGTTGCCCTGGACCAGGCTGTGGAAGCATTCCAAAGCTGTTCTTTGCGAAGGCCACGATAGATTGGTTCCAAGGCGAGGTGGGATTCCAATTTCTTTGTGGTATTCGAGGTAACCCTGAACCATGAGAAGACATTCCGTGCGATTTTGCCCCCGTGAGGCTGTGAGCGATCGGTCACGTTAGGCTGCATGGGTCAGTGAGTACGTATTTGGGGTTTCTTTGTCCGTTGAGACGGTCATGAAGGAATCTTGTGAGGCTTGTGCGGTGCGGGGATTGGATATCTTGAGCTGGGTTCTTTGTCAAGGCATTTCAAGCGATGTGGCGAGAAGCTCTGGCTGATGCATGCCCGAGCTGGCTGAGGCATACCAAGCTATTTGTGACATACCAGGCGACCCCGGACTTTGAGGCATACCATCTTGGCCCAAATCGGATGAAGTCAATTTGTTTCCCCAAAGCAGTCCCCAGGCCCGAGCTGTGAATGTATATCGAGGCCAGAAATTTGAAAGGATGGGTGATTCGCAAGTTGAGAAGAGTGTGAGGAAGGTGGTGGTAGTCTGTACGGCCAAGATAGGGATGGGGATCCTTTTCCTCTTCTACCGTGAAAGTTCCATCGGGGTTGAGGGCAATCGTCAAACCAAAATTCTGACATCTTCCAAGGATGAACATCGAAACCTCATTACGATTGGCACAAGGAGTTTTATGGACTCGGGTTCCAATATTAGCCATAGAAATATGATGAATTTACGGTCTTGGTTAAAATTCCGTCCTCGTCCTTGGACATCAAGAAGCTGCACTTGACTAGCCCATGACCAACATGGCGATCAAATCTCATCTTGCTTGGTGGAGCCTTGGTGCGAAGAGATGTATTTGCGAAGTCTTGATTTGGAAGAAGTAACTTGGCAAAGCCTCGGTCTCATGTTTGTGAATCGACACAATTAGAGAGGCTTCAACTTTGGTAGGCCTTTGTAGGCGTGCGAACAAGAGACCCAACCCATCTTGTAGCGAGTGAAGAACCAACGTTCTTGAATTATCATGTAGCAAAAGAGGCAACCCATCCTTCCATATTTACTTTATTATTTTCTTTATTCAATTAGTCAATAGGAAGAAAATGTAAAAGCAAGACAATTTTAGGAATGTATACTGCGGGGGCATATATTTTTTTCGAAAAGTGGGGATGAATCCCGATTTGTATTATTTGATGGCCTCATTTGACGAAGGCACAAAAGAACTCGCTTTGGGTTTGACTCTTTTGAGAGAGCATAAGTTTAGAAAGGTTTGTAAAAGTGTATGGAAGCCCCTGGCGACGGAAAATTAGTGTTTAGCTCTATTTTTCCTATAATGTAGAAAAAGAAGACTTGTCGAGACATACGAAAATATGTTTTATTCAAAATGATCACAAGATTGCTTAAAACCCTTTATTAATGTTCGGGTTATTCAACCCTAATCTCGATATGAACAAACATTTTGATTAATCATGAGGAGAAAGTCAGCGATACCAAGAGTCGAAGTTGGCGAATGGTGAAGAGGGATCGTGTATAGGAGAGGCTATTGGTGAGGCCGGATTTTACGGGATTTGAATGTGTTTATGACCGGACCATTTACGGTTGCCTACGTTCCCCTCATTGTGAGGAGCTCGGGTCGCCGTAGTTCGGGTACGAGCTGTGTTTGGCTTTAGAAAAGGGGTATGAACATTTGTGGTACTTTTGGTGAAAAGGCTCGGATAGGAAGTTTGGATGATAAGGTGCGGGCCTTGAGGTGATTCCTTGACAAGTCATTTTGAGCGATTCCGTTGCTTCTTGATCGTCGTCCTTCATCGGGGGAGAAAGATTTTGGATGCGGCTTAAGGGCTTATGATATGTTTTGCCGTTGCTTTAAGCTTGCTCCCTTGTTGTCGACAACTTCCGTTCTTCGGGCTTTAATTTTGCCCATATGTCAAACCTTCGATCGGCGGTGCTAGGTCCTTGGCCTCATTTTTTGAAGCTTTTGTTTTTTTTTGAAGCTTTTGTATTTTTTTTGAAGCTTTTGTTTTTTTTTTTGAAGCTCTTTTTTTTTGAAGCTTTTGTTTTTTTTTCGAAGCTTTTGTTTTTTTTTTTTTGAAGCTTTTGTTTTTTTTTGAGCACTTGAGGACGAAGGCAAGCTTCTACTTGAACTTTCTTGATGCATGGGGCGGAGGCAAGCCTGTTTTTCGATATGGGGTCGATCTCCGTCTTGAGTGACCTTTTGTTGTCCCTTGATGTTGCCGCCTTCGTTGACTTGATCAAGGTGATGATGGGGATATGTTTTGGAAAGTGTATGGCTTGATGGAGGCCTTTGTGAGGTGAGGAAAGTGTATAGGGAGGGCATTAGTTGACTTTCTCGCACCAATTAATTAAAATCTTAATCATTTCCGAGAGATTATTTGTTGAAGCGATGCGAGTGATCATTTAAAATAAAACCATTTCATTAAATGTAATGTAGGTGTGCAAATAATGTCTCAAGTCTAGCGAGAAAAGAAAAAGACTCTTTTATAGAAAACTTAAGATTAACTACAATGTCCAAGGAGGACTTGATTGAACGAAGAAAGTACTAGAACCTACGAAGGTTGACTAAAAGTTGTTTTAATATTAAAGGATGGGTAGCCCCTAGTCTAGCTACTCTTTGTTGTTGGGTGCCAAGACGCTTGAGCTTTCCATCTTTACGTTAACTTCGATTCCATTCTGCGAGGCCGAGGCGGTGATCGATTACGATGCCCATGATCTTTGGTGGGAGTGGAGGAGTTTGAGGCCATGGAAGCGGTGGGGCGAGCACAAGTTGTCCAAAGAAACGGGTCGGAAAAGTCACGGGGACGAACTTTGTCGGCGAGCATATTGATGGAAGGAAGTGAACTGAGAGGACCTTGAGGGGTATTGGGCTCTGTTTGGGAGGATTCGGCGATGCTGGTTGTTTTAGTGAAAGGGGTGATACTAGGCGGTTGTGTCTTCGGGCCTTTCTCAAGCTTGGAGGCTGGCATTAGACAAGTGTGCTGCAGGGCGAGGTTGTCCTATCGGATTCTCTCACTTCGGGCACTTGAATTTTGCGCGACAGAATCATTTCTTTGCACAGTTCGACATCTTGGGTCAAAGGAGTGCTAGTACTTATCATAAGATCAAGCTTCTCCTGCATTTGTTTCACTTGCTCTATCAATATTGCCACATGGGGATCAACGGGAACATTCGAGTTCTTGGAACTCGCAACAAGACTCTTATCGGCGAGAGGAAACACGGCCGCGGGCGGGTGAGCGACGGGTGAATTCACTAAGTCCGGTAGATGACAACGGAAAACTTGTGGCATCCGGATTTTCTTTTAGCAACTCATGATCGCATTCGGTGGGTGTAGAGGCTTGAACATAGCCACATAGCTCAAGCGATTATGTGAAGGCTGGAGCATAAAGCTGGCGGTATTGCTTTGAAATTGAGGAGCAGGTGTGATGGAGCCCAACTCGTTACGAGGGCGAGGGCGATGGAGCCCTAATGGCACGAGGAGTCTTTGGAAAGGGCTGAAGAGGAATTGTCCTTGGCAAGGGATCATATGTGGATGGAGGGAGGTGTTGGCCGTGGGATGGAGAGTTATAGGATGAAGGGGGAAATCACTTGTTTACGAAGTCTCATCTTCGACCATGACCGAGGAACCATTCGCCTCAGTATTACACGAACTCCATGGCGGCGGAGAGCATTGATGAGCGGGGTCGATTGTTCTTCATGAATCTTATGGGCGTTTTCCAAAGCCGGGACTAACTCTTCCTTCTAATCATCGGATTTCTTGTATCCTTACGCTTTACGCCAAATACGCCATCGAGATCATTATCATCCCATTTAACCTTGGCGTCGATCGTGAACTTATCGGAGGGCGAGAGTTCAAAGCATTTCACCAAATCCCGGCTTTGCCATGGCCACATGCTTGTTGCGGTCAAACCATCCATTCTCGACATTTGTTGCGACTAAATCATACGGCTTGTCGAGTACATTGAATTCACGAGTTTGAATCATAAAATTCAATCATGTTTACATTCGCGTTGTTTGGGAAATGATCATTGGCGGGGTTGAGATCAGAGGCGCTCGAGTTTGCCCTTCTTAATTAATCCACTGAATCGCCTTTCTCAAAGTGTACGGTTGTCGGTCGTATGACCGTGAGTGCTGATGGAAAGCACAATGCTTAGTGGTGTCAAAAGGGATTTTGGGATCCTTGGGGCGATAGTTTCTCATGGGTTCGAGGAGACCTGCTCTAGCAAGCTATTTAAAACTTTGCTTAAGGGAACACCCAAATCCTCGGGATTCGAGATTTGGTCATTGACTTGGTCACCATTACGAACGGGGTTTGCCGGTTTTGGTCCATTGGGGCGCTCGAAGCTTGCCGTTTCGATTAACCTTTGAACCGCTCTCTTGAAGACTATGCGGTTGTCGGTCGTGTGGCCATAATGATCATGGAAGGCGCGGTGCTTACTCATGTCGAGAGGTGCATTTGAGCTCCTTGGATGGTAGTCCTTGAGAGGCTCCAAAGGCCTACCCTTACTAAGCCCTTGAAAATTAAGCCCATGGGCATCCCAAGATCATCAAAACGTTCTCGTTGCCTTAAGGACCACCATTTCTTGGTTGCTTTTGGGGGCCGTCAATTGTACACAATGCCTTCTTTCCTTTACCGGATGTCGGAGCCGTGTTGGAAGGGTAAGGTTTATAGCGGCGAGACATGTTCGGACTCGTAGTCTTTTCCCGTGCACGAACCCTTTTGATGTAATCATCAATGTAATCGTCGAGATTCGACCTTTTGTAAACTTCATTCGGTGTCGAGATACACAAGATTGATATGGTGAGATGGCGAGTCGAAGCGATCGTCGATACTCTCGTTGCTAGGCTTTTCTTGTACCTTCTTAATTGGTTCTACCAATAATCCATTAGACGAGTCAATAGGAACATTAGGATTGCATGACCCCGCCACAAGATTGGCATTAGCAAACGAAACCACGGTAGGAAGTACTGCGGTGGGAGGAATGACGGTGCGAGCATTAAAGCGTGACCGTAATCTTCCTCATAAGGCACAGCGGATTGCCGAAGATGAAGATATATGGCTCGTAATGGGTGGATACCGAGGAGCGGTGAAGTGCGGATCAGAAGGCTGCTTGAAAACATGAGGTTTGAGGCATCGTAACAGTAGGATTGAATGTGTCTTGACCGCAGCGAGGAACATGGCTGCAAGGGAAATGTGTATCTTGTACTTGATGAGCGGGGAGCGGCTTGCGTAACGGCCGGAGTGGAGAATTTGATGAGGAGCATTTGACCTTGTCGGACTTCCCAGCCGGAGGGCGGGAGTAGAGCACGATGAAGTGGTGATAAAAGCACAGTGGCCCACGTGATCTTGCGGTATCATAGGGGCCGGTGTGCTTTGAGAATTGGAGGAAGCAAGGCGGCCCCCTACGAACCATGGAGCACGAGAAAGCAGCTGTCCCATTCAGAGATGGTGACCCGAGCCGGACGATGCGGTGAAGTAGTAGCCCGGCCCCTTCCAAGGCGATGACCCGAACCGGTGATGTTGTGAAGTAGTAAGCCCGGCCCCTTCCAAGGCTGCGGGCGAAAGCCAAGCGGCTCAATCTGGTGGTGAGACACGAGAGGCAGGGCGGCGGGTTGACCTAGATCGGGTTTGTCGAGGAGTATCGAGCGATAAGGCTGAGATGTCTTGAGCCGACCAATTCAGTTGATGGCCGGGCCGGGCGAGGTTTTGGAGTAGCGGCCCGACCCATTCAAGGCGATTGAAACCCAAAGGTGGCTGGGAGGTGCGGGGGAAGTTGACCAAGATCGATACGATGAGGCCGAGAGGCGGGGCGAGTGATAGGCTTGGGGATGCTTGGCCCATTAGTAGTTCCACACGAAAGGGGACGGGGCATTTGATGGTAGTTGGCATGCCGGGAGGGTAATTAGCTCCAATCTTCGCATCAACCGTAAAGGTTCCATTAGGGTGGTGAACAATTGCTAGCCCACAGGTTACGATACTTTCCAATAGCGGCGATCTGAGCCTCTTGATTTTGTCTTATACATTCCAACATCGATTCCCTTTGTTCGGCATTTTGCGGATTTTCGGGGTGTGGAGTTGTCGTCCCCACCGTTCTCCTACGAGTTGGTCATTACGAAACTTTGGTGAAGCGAAGGAGGAAACCGATGAAGTATCGACTTCGGAATGGCGAGTTTGAACAAACGATGACCCGGGGTCTCGATCCAAACTTTGCTTCTTGTGGAAGGCACAAAGGGTGTGGTTCGGACTCGGGAAGCGAAACGAGGTTGGTGTTTGGGCTTAGGGCTCATGCAACATGCGGTTATTTGTTCTTGTTTACTTAAAACATGTTTTATTAACCTAATCGGTTGGAAAAGATTGCTCTTCTTTTCGCGAACTACTGCGATTCTGGATCGGTGGGCCCCGTCACTACGTCTATAAGCCCCTCGTATTCCACTGTATTTCGACCTCCCGGGGTGGACGGCCCGGGCGAGGGTCTATAGGGCAGCGGGTCCCACCGGCCAGAAAGAAAAACGATCCTAAAAGTCGGCGGGTAATCGAGTCTTAACGAGCATTCGATGTAAATTACGGACAAGGCGCGTCAAAAGTCAAGATCATGTCAGGGGCTCGACGAAAAGTCGGCATGATTTGGGCGATAAGCGTCCACAATTGATCTTGACTTGTCGTCGGTTAAGCCGTAATTAGGCATGGAATAATCATTAATCCTTGATGACTCGGTGTCAATCTTTGGGAGTCAATGTATAATTTGTGCCGATCGGAGCCGAAGTCGGCGCCGGTCAATATCTTGGTCAAAGTCTGCGGCGGAAAACCGGCGAGAACTTCGGCGATTAGGGTCCCGAAAGATATTGAGTCGGTATGCCGACAAAGGCTTGAAAGGAAAGGTCTATACACGAGACGGGGCATGACACGGACCCGGACTAAAAACCAGCCGGGTCTCGGACAAAGTGTGTCACGGACAAGTGCATAGTCGACACGAGGCTCCATGGGATGTTTGGGTAGTCTGTGCTCATCAGAGGCGTAATAAGACCAAACGGACCGCGACAAGGATTTCCCGGGTTAGGGACGTAGTGTGCGGTGTAAGGTCACGTGCGCGTAGTGTGCAAGCTTGATCTATCTTCTTTTACGAGTAAAATAGAAATTTTTATGTGTCTTAAAAGGCATGATGCATGATTTTTTTTTGAAAATTTTCTTTTTTTTTGAAAATCCTTTTTTTTTTGAATTTTTTTGAAAATTTTATGAACACATAAGCACATAAGCACAAAAATTCCGACGGTTAGGGACATTATTCCGGCAGTCAAAATTTTGACTTTTCCGAGGCGGCCAAAAACAAACACGAAAAGCGTGCAAAAATCAACACACACACAAGCAAAGGATTTTCAAATGTTGAGACGGAAGCTTGACCCTCAAAAGCTTTTCTTTTTTTGAAAATAATGATACCGGTACGTGGGATTGTTAGACCACAATTTATCCCCGACTCGTGTTAGGAGGCGATAACGGGAAGTTTAATGGTTTCCACCAATATACCAAATATCATTTTTTAGAAAAAGCTTATTTCCCAGTAGTCGCCCTTTGTGATGATGTGCATCCGAAAATTTTCCCATTTTTATTTGAAAAAATCAACGAAACGGAGTCGCCACGCCATTTTGTTTTGAGGGCCAAAACTTTGAAAAATGCCCGAGATCAGAGATTTAGGTTCGGAGGTCATGTTACGCGTCGGGAAGGACGTTAGTGTGCACCGGAACGCCTCGTAAACGAGTCTTCCAAACATTCAAAATCCTTTGTTGTGTGTGTGTGTGTGTGTGTGTGTTTTGGCCAAAATAAGTTGAAACTGAGGTAAGTAAAAATTGGGAACTCTTTTTAAGGCTTTAAACTGATCCCATGATTTTTGGGTGATTTTGGGTTGAGATTTGGAACTCAAAAGATTTTTGGAAGTTGAAAACCATTTCTGCCAGAATGAAAAAAGCAGTTGACCCTTGACTTTGAAATGGACTTTAGGGCTTGAAAACTCCAGAATCTGGGAAAAGTCCGGGAATGAAAAATGTTCAAAACACCTTAAAAAGGTTTCTGTAAAAGAACTTTTCATTTTGGAGATGATTTGAGGGTCAAAACCTTCTGGAAATCTCAGATCTGAAATCTGGATTTCCAGAGACTGATGAACTGACCTTTAAAAGAAAATTTGAAAAAAGGAGTTTTACTCACACAAAAAATAAAGTAAAAATATGTATGGAAAGATCTGGATGTTGGCTACAAAAAGTATTTTGTAGTCAACACCAAATTCAAGTTTATCTATGTCCAAAAAATTAGACCATGGACTGAGGTCTGAGAAAATTGCTACTGGACAGCAACTTCTCAAGAAAGAAAATATGATTTTAAAGGGGTTTTGCATCCATGCTTGTCCCCATTTCCCTAGGTTTTGATTAGTGATCACTTGACATTTTAGTGGTGAATCAACTATATCAAACCATCCTTAAGGAGTACATTAGGACTAAGCACTTCATTTGCTTGGGAAGGGAATTTTATCCTTTGAAAATGAGATTTGATGTATGAAAATGATTTTAGGGTTTTGAAAATGTGTTTTCTTTGCAAGAAAGTAAGAACACTTTGAAAATAATGTAGATCCTTGTAGAAGATCATCCATGGAGATGAACTTCCATGGTGATCTTCTTGGATCTAAAGCAAGAAGATGAATAAACTACATTTTGTAGCTTGAAAATGCATGCATGGATGAATTTTAGGGTAAGGAGAGGGAGGTTATACCTATCTTCCTTGTGTTTTGTGTTTGAAGGCTTGAATGTGAGAGTGTTTAAGGCTTGAATATGAGAGTGTTTGAGGGTGTTTAGGGTTGATGATTTGAGTTGGTTAAAGAGAAAACAAGTAGATAACAATGAAGTCCTCTATGTTTTCTCTCTAATCCTCCTCCTATAGGGTGATTTGAGCTTGGATTGGTGTATGTATGAGAGTATGTATGAGAGTGATTTGAAGTGTTTGTGAGTGAGTGAGATTTGGGAAAGATTGGAGAGAAAATGGTGGCAATCTAAGGATTCCCACTTTGTTTTCTCTCTATATTCGCCGAGTTTCGTTCTTTGTGATCAAATTGTGTTGTTTAAGGCGAGAGAGGAGGGTTCAATTTATAGGCCCTTTGGGAGATGCAATCACATCCGCGCGGAGGGTCTGTTGGCGTGCCTTTGTTCATACGCTACTGATCTTTGGCTTTTGGACGGGGAAGAATAATCTTTTTAAAATTCAAAGCTGAGCATTTTTCAACTTACCAATTCGGGTTTTTCCATTTCTTTTGCTTTTTAGGATTCCTTTCCTTGTTTATCTTTAAATGGCAATGCCCACTTTACCCTTGCTTTGTTAGAAAGGTTAGGGTTTGTTAGAAATGTTAGAAATGTTAAAACTTTCTCGTTAATTTTCTAACGAAAGTACTAACGGCTCAAATTGGAGCACTTACGGCAAAATCATCTTCAATTCGATAAACCGCCAATCCAGCCCTCCGATTCGATAAACCGCAATACTCGCCCTTCAAACCCACAATCATCTTACGATTCGACAAATGCGAAATCACTCACCGAGTTGACACCCCAAAATAGTAAACTCCCCAGGGTCAGACGCGTGCGAAGATAGTCGAAAAAGGCCCGAACTA
>JAFEMH010006704.1:0-115372 GCA_022495995.1 Adenophora triphylla var. japonica | reverse complement strand
GAAGATTCAAGAGAAAAAGGTGACAATTCTTAGAGAATTCTCACTGTTTTCTCAAGTATTTTCGCCAAGTGCTGTGAGTGGTGTTCTTCTTCCTTTTTTTTTTGTGACTGGAGGGCTCAATTTATAGCCCTCTGGAAATGACATACTTATCCGCGCGGATAGGACCCTTCACGTAATCGTTCATTAAATGTCGCTCCGTGCTTTGGACACAAGGAATAATTTTCAAAAATTCCAACAGAAAATATTTTTCAACTTGCTGTTTCGGGATTTTCTTAATTCTGTTTCTTTTTGAGATTCCTTTGAAGATTTATCTTTAAATGGCAATGCCCATTTTGCCCTCACTTTGTTAGAAAAGTTAGGATTGTTAGGAAATGTTAGGAAATGTTAGTAATTGTTAGGAATGTTAAAAATTTTGTTAATTTTCTAACGAAAATTCTAAGAAGCTCAAATTGGAGCACTTACAGTAGCCCCTCGGCGACGGCGCATTCGAAGGAAGCGGGGTCGTCGATAAGAGTAAGGCTCCATATTTGACAGGATGATCAAGTGGTCGAGTGGCTAAACCTATTTAATAGGCTACCTACGTATCCCGAATGGGAATCAAGCCGCCATAGTTCGGGTCTTCGACCCTCGGAGATGATGGCGTTTAGGTGCCTCGAACCTCGATGAGCGAGTTCTGCAGCCGATTGCCGGAGAGAAACTCTCGGGGATAAGAGATGACCATTTTGGTCCTGAGGGCTATCCGCTCCGCTGGGGATAGGAATGACCATTTTCGGTCGGAGGGCTATCCGTCCGCCGGGGATGATTGTGATTTATCGCTTTTCCTAGTGTTGTGTGTGATAGCGTCTTAGGTGCCTCGAACCTTGATGATGGCGTCTTCGGTGCCTCGAACCTTGAGATGGCGTTTTAGGTGCCTCGAACCTTGATGATGGCGTTTTAGGTGCCTCGAGCCTTGATGATGGCGTTTTAGGTGCCTCGAACCTTGATGATGATGGCTTTTTAGGTGCCTCGAACCTTGAGGATGATGGCGTTTTAGGTGCCTCGAGCCTTGAGGATGATGGCGTTTTAGGTGCCTCGAACCTTGATTTGAGATGGCCTTTCGGTGGACTTCGTCTGCTGCCGAAGGAGAGGGTGACCGTTTTGGTCGAGGGGCTGGACCTAAAGATAGGCTACCTACGTATCCCTAGTGGAAATCAAGCCCTTTCGTAGTTCGAGATCTACTAGAGATTCCGTTGGCTTTGGGATTCCGTTAGCTTCGCCGGGATTTCGTTAGCCTGGCTGGGAAAATCGACGTATTCGTCTGAGAAATCGGCCTTACGTTTTACCGACGGAAATGATTTTGATGAAAGAAACGGGATTCCGTTATCTTTCTTGAGAAATCGGTCTTACGTTTTACCGCCGGAATGATTTTGATGAAAGATACGGGATTCCGTTATCTTTCTCGGGAAGATCGGTCTTACGTTTGACTGCCGTTGATGATTTTGATGAAAGAAACGGGATTCCGTTATCTTTCTCGGAGAAATCGGTCTTACGTTTTACTGCCGGTTGGTGATTTTGATGAAAGATACGGGATCTCGTTATCTTTCTCGGGGAAATCGTCTTACATTTGACTGCCGTTTGACGATTTTGATGAAAGATACGGGATCTCGTTATCTTTCTGGGGAAATCGGTCTTACGTTTGACTCGCCGCTTGATGATTTTGATGAAAGATACGGGATCTCGTTATCTTTCTCGGGAGATCGGTCTTACGCTTTGATCGCCGTTGATGATTTTGATGAAAGATACGGATCTCGTTATCTTTCTCGGGAAATCGGTCTTACGCTTTGATCATTGCCGTTTGATGATTTTGATGAAAGATACGGGATTCTCGTTATCTTTCTCGGGAAATCGGTCTTACGTTTGACTCGCCGTTTGAATGATTTTGATGAAAGATACGGATCTCGTTATCTTTCTCGGGAAATCGGTCTTACGTTTGACCGCCGTTGATGATTTTCTTGAAAGGGGGTTGACGACTTTGGTTAACTTTGTCAAGTTTGGGACTAAACCGCAGAGTCCCGGATTTTTAAAGGGCAAAAGGGTCATTTTGACCCCGACAACCCTATCCGCGCGGAGAGGGTTGAGAATCGTAGGGTTTTAATGAGGGCCAACGCCCTTCCTCTTCCCTGCCTCTTTTTTTTGAATTTTACGAGAGCAGAGAGAGAGAAACCGAGAGAAATCCGCCATTTGTTGGCCAAAAAGCTTCAAAATTCTTCCGATTTCTTCGATTTTTCAAGCAATGGAACACGGGAAGGTGCTTTTCAAGGCCAAGGACGTGGCCCGGTAGCGGAGAGACGATTGGAGCTCGTCCGAATGAGGAGGCACTACGCACTTTCGCAATCGATTGCGGAGGAGCCATACCCCGATGCTTGGCAACATTGGGCCACCGATCCGAGTCTCCGAACGGTATTCTTCGAATCCTTTTGATTCCTTTGTCGATTCTTGCTTGAAATTGATTTTTGGGTGATTTTTATTTATTTTTTTTTTCGAAAATTATGCATTGATGTTCTTGGCTTTGAATCTTAATTTTGATGCTATGCATGTTGTAATGAGTATATGGGTATCCCAAAATATGCATTTTGCTTGGGAAAAGAATTGGCATTTTCGCCATTTTTTTTTTTTTTTGAAATATGAGATTATGATGAATGATTTCCCGAATTTGGGACGGACTTCTTTTGTTGCAATGTAGGATTCTTGCAATGTTGATATGATGATTTTTTATTTTTTTTTTGCAATGAGATGATGATTCTATGAATGACATGTATGCATGTTATTTTATGAAAATGGGACGGAGTTTTTGCTTCCGTTGACTCCTTGTGTGAATGTATGATTGTAGGATCTTTTTTTTTGAAATGACGGATGATATGCATGTTATGAATGCACTTTTTTTTTTTGAGAGTGTAATTTTCTATGAAAAGTGGGACGGATTTCTCGTTCTCCTTTGATTGAATGAATGACTTGAGAAATTGTTTATGTATGCTATTTCATGAAAGATGGGACGGAGTTTTTTTTTTTTTGCTCCCGCTGAACGAATGTATGCATGTTTTTTTTTATTATGGAAAATGGGACGGAGTTTTTACTTCCGTAGGAATGCATGTAGAACTCTCTTTTTTTTTTTGATGATGAGTGTTATGCATGTATGCATGTTGGTTGGGATTTGCTGAAAACTGTCTTTTTTGTGAGAGAAAAAATGGGGCTCGGTTCATTGCATGCCGTTATGCTGCCGAATTTTCTTCAAAACTTTTGTGATGAATGATGCATGTATATGCTTTCTTTTTTTTTTTTTTGTGCAAATGCAAATGCAATTTTTTTTTTTGACATTTTCTCTCTTTTTTTTTTTTGTGGTGGAAACAACTACGTTACTGAGCACTCGAACAAGATGAAGACTCGAGGATCGGTGGAGTCTGTAGTTGACTTGTGGGACCGGCTTCCGAATGCGGGCCGAGGAACTTTGCCGAGTCCGAGACAGATTGTTGTTGAGACCGGGCTTTGGGAGTTCATTGAGTGCTTGAGGGGATTGGTCAAGTTCCCTAAGAGCAAGGGCTCGATGTTTGCTTTGGCGCAAAGATCGGTGGGATGCGACCCACACGTTTCACTTCTTTTGGGGCGAGGCTACGGTTACGCCTTCTGACTACGCTGCGATCACGGGTTTGTCCTTTAATGGACGCAGCATTGAGTGGCGGGACGGCTACAGCGATGCGAATCTGCAGTGCTCTTCGGGATTTTCCCTATTCCCAAAAAGGGGATGGGGATGGAGTATGCCGTGGTCTACGGGAAGATTGTGGAGACCATTGTGAGCTACGAGGCCGGGAGGAGAGGATAGGCGCCGAGCGCATTGCTAGTGGCCTTCTTATGGTTTGCTTTTTCGAGCACCCTTTTTGGACATGCCGAGGGACGGCAGCCTTTGCCTTGCCGAGGCCCTTGGAGGACATGGAGATGGCTGGAGACGTCTCCTGGGGAGAAGCCGGGCTGGCAGAGCTTTACTTTGCTCTTGATAGGTACAAATGAAAGGTCATGAGCTCCTTGTACTGCTTTGAGTTTGCCCTGGAGGTATAAGCTCTCTCTTTGCTTTCCCTTTCTTCTTGAGCACACACTTTTCTTTTGCACTGGATTGATTTGATTTTTACCTTTCGCAGGTATGGGCGTTGGAGTTTTTCCACGTCACGATGTGGCGACAGCCGGCGGAGTACGTCGGGGCGTATCCGGCCATGCGCTCCTGGTCCAAGCATGCCCGAGAGAAGATAAGCTCCAGGGGGCGTACGACTCTCAGATACGCGGATTGCCTTCCTTTGACGGAGGCTGAGACGGATGAGAGGATGATATTCTATCCCTGGGATCGTTTCGAGGTGGCGCACCCGAAGGCGCCGAGATTTGGACCGTGGCAATGGAGGATTCTCGAGAGGTCCGACTCGCGATGCCTATTATCTCGGGAGAGAGGGTGACGCGCCAGCATGCGTGAATTCGCCTTTGATGACACCGGTGGAGCCTCCCGCCGATATGATGCACCCGAGTGACAGATCTGCGACCTGGGATGATTACCGAGCCGGCCACCACTTCTCGGCATTTGTGGCGATTGAGCCGTACCCCGTATTTGTTTTGAGGAGGCCGAGGATGCCCTGTGTCTGGATAGAGACGGGCTTGGGATCCCGCGGTACACTCGGACGGATTTTTCATATGTCCAGGATGGGGTCCGATTGAGGGTGCAGATCCTCACCCGAGCGGCTTCCACGAGCTTTCCGCCTCGTCCGGTATGAAGGTATGGCTTCTCCTTCCCACCTTTCTTTTTTTTTTTTGCTTTTGTCTTTTCTTTTCTTTCCTGTCATTATTTTTCGCTTCAACTGTCCCCGTCGCTTTTGCTTTTGTGCGCTGGAGGTGGTCGTCGAGAAGCCGACGAAGCAAGTGATCTGGAGCTAAGAGATTTATCAGAGGATGGTCGCTTGCGGGGCTCCTCGTGCTAGAGCGAGGCGACCACGGCCGGCGCCCGTCAGCGGGAGGCTTCCCTATTCGTTCGTAGACTTCTTCAGAGACTCCTCTCGTCTCCTCTCATTGATCCTCGCGGTGCCGCCTTCGGATCACGTCATTCTCGGGATCCACACGGGCAGTGGACACGTTTGCAAAGATGGTGGGTCGTCTTCGTACGTCCAGTGAATCCGACGCCTTCACCTTCGGATATGATTTTTCGCAGATCTTGGCTTGCCCTATCGTAGCGTGCCGGTTGGTCCCGACGAGCCTCTTTTCCGGAGACGAGGACGATTCTCGAGCCCGAGATCTTCGTGGCTCCCGAGGAGGCGGGCCCGAGTCGCAAGAGGGACCGGGACAGTACGTCTGGCGCTAGGGATTCTGATTGATTTCTTTTTTTCTTTAGACTCGTTTTTCTGAGATTGAGATTTGTGACTGGGATTGAGATTTGTACAGCTTATGCACATTTTTTTTTGCTTCTTTTTTTTTTTTGATGTAATAATTTAGGATTATTGTTACCTATTTTTTTTTATTTGATTTGATTTTTTTTTGCACACTCCCTTTATTTTTGGAACGTAATAATTTAGGATTTTATTTTTTTATGAATGCAATGCAGTATGAATGCAATGTTGCATGAGCCTTAGTTTTTTGGCAAGGGTGTTAGTGTTTGGTATATGGACCGGTTTGGGGAGGTTTTTTTGCACAGTTTCAAGCAACCGGACGGAATATTCCTCTTTGGTTCAGCAGCTTGACTGCTGCAGATTTTTTTCTCGATGGAGAACAAACATGTCCGCGCGGATAGGGATGTAAATCCGACACCGTCCTTTAATTTTGCTTCAGATCCGGTCTCACTTTATTTCAAATTCAAATATCCTCTTCAACCTCTAGTCCAAACAGCCATTTTCGGGAGAAAGAGAGAAAATTCATGGAAAACCTTAGAAAAGCTCCATCAAAATTGTCCCAAGAATCCCAAATGTCATTCTTTAACAAATTCAAGGATTGGTCCCGGGAGATTATGCATGAGAGGAGGTCCTTCTTTGAAGAAAGGTACAAGGTAAAGTGTTTATGGTCTCTCAAGGAATTGATTCCGGACTACGATCTTCTGAGGGCTTCTTCCTCATTTTGGGATACTGGAAGGCATGTCTTTTGCCTTTCCTTCAACGAGATGGTCCCAACCGTCGAAGAATTTCGGGCCTTGCTTGGTGGTTCGGAGGTGGAAGAGATAGCGGTTCCTTTGCCCTGAGGGGCTTCTTTCGTTGATGATTGTGCATCCTCCTTCATCTTTCCCTGAGGAAGCGCAAGGTATGATCCGTGGCCCCGATCATTTTGATAATTCCAGTCTCCCTGATAGATTTAGGGGCTTAGGCTTGCTCGACGATGCCTATTGGGATGCCTTTGCACTTTTCATGTTCGGGACCTTGTTCATGGTCTATTCTTTTAGCATCTGTCATCGGTCTCGCCGGATGTAGTCGTTCATTGTCGCTGGGCGTAGATGTTGTACCTCCGATCCTGGGGGAGACTTTCCATGCTCTCGATAGGGTCAAGCACGGAAGCGGTATATGCACGGGGCAGCCTGCTCCTCTTGACCCTGTGGCTGATGGAGCGCTTGGGGATTCTTCGGGAAACTCCCGACATGATCAAGCCTTGGACATTTGCCAGAAGGGGGGTTGCTGTAGATTTTGATGATCAGGGCTCATGGGAGCGCTGGATGGCCGGTCGCCGACGTAAGATATCGATGGTCGCGCCTTGTTGGCGGGTGGAGACTCGCAGAGTGCTTCAGACGGGTCTCATGTGGTCATGCTTCCGGGGCTTTCTCACCCAGCCTTCTATATTCCGTCCTTGGTTCTCGAGACAGCTCGGCTTGGAGCAGTTCCTTCGAGGACTTTGATGATATAGCCACCGTGGTGGTGGCTTCGCTTCTATGGATGATCCTTCGGTGTTTTCCTTTCTTTCCCGAGCATGGAGGTATGACGTCTTTCCTCCTCGGGTTATCCTCAGCGTCCGAGACCGGTGTTCCCGACCACTTGGTACCCGGATTGGTACGAGAGGCATTTGGGAGAGACTCGATGGCTATTTTGAGACGGCGTGAGGCCATTGTGGGTGCGGAGGACCTGACAGTTTCCGAGAGGAGGAGGGCCGAGGCGAGGGCCAACCCTCATGACAGGAGCGGAGACGTTGTGACCGACTATGAGGCTTATGTCAAGAGACAAGAGAGGAGGACTCCTACTTTACCGCCTAGGCTACAGGAGATGAGAGATAACGCTAGTGGCTACTAAGGCCCCGACAGAGGCCGGTTTGATAGATCCCGTTCCTATACCGTAGCTTGGTAGGAGGAAGACCGACATTTTTCCTGTTCGTAAGAAGAAGACTCGAAGGGGGAAGAAGAGGGGAGAGGCCAAGACGAGTGGCTTGGAGTGACCTCGAGGTTTCCGAGTATCCCTTTCTTGTCATGGCGTACACATTAGTTTGATTATGTATCTTAATTTCTTTTAGCAGTTGCCGCTGTAGGAATGAATCGGGCTTAGACTCATCAAAAAGTTTTTAACTTGTAATGAATATTTGAATTGCTTCAGTAGTTTTTCGAGACGCTTTCATGGTCTCGATCGTTGTATTGATGTCAAAGTATGACTTTTATTTGTGTTTTAGACCGAACCGTTTCCGCCGCCTACGTTCCCCTCATTTTGAGGAGCTCAGTCTTCGTAGTTCAACCCGATTTTTTTTGTTTTTTGTTTGTTTTTTTTTGTTTTTTTGTTTTTTTTTTGTTTTTTTTTTTTTGGTGCAACCTCGTTTTTTACCTAGGCCGCCCTTTTCGGGTTTTCAACCTAGTTGGGTATTACTCTTTTAGCACTCTTTTTTTTTGTTTTTTTTTTTTTTTACGCGTAGTATCTCGCGCAGCCTTGTCACCATTCACTCGGGTGTACAAAGGGATTTCCGTCGAGGTCCGCAAGTTGCATGGCTCCTCCGAGAAGATCTTTTGGACGACGTATGGCCCGACCCAAACAGCTCCCATTTGCCGAGCGGGTTGACACGGACCGGGGCTTTTCTTTCAAAACGAGATCCCCTTCTCGGATCTCCCGATGCTTTACTTTCTTGTCAAAGGCTCGCCATTCTTCCTTGGTAGGCTCGGATGTGTTCCATTGCTTTCAATCGGCGTTCATCTAGCAGTGGCCAATTCATCATGGCGACTCGGGAGCCATTCGACCTCGTTGATCCGGCTTTCCAGCAAAGATACCTGAGCGAGGGGATTTCTAGCTCGATTGGGAGTACGGCTTCCATTCCGTATGTGAGGGCAAACGGTGTTTCCCGCTTGCCGTTCGACCGATGTCTCTGTAGCCCCAGAGTGCCAGTGTAACTTCGGGCCAATCTCCGCCTTGGACACCCATTTTCCTGATGATGTTTTCCAAAGTCTTGTTTGCCGCTTCGACGGCTCCGTTGGTTTGGGGCCCGTAGGAGATGACTTGTGACGGGTTATTCGGAATTTCGCCAAGCCTCGCCGCATTCCCTTCGAAGTGGGATCCATTATCCGAGATGATTTCTACTGCAACCCGTATCTACATATGATGTTCTCTTTGATGAAGAGGGCTACTTTCCTTGAGTTGAGGATTTTGTAGGATTTTGTAAGGCATCCTTTCCAGCTCCTTCAAGAAATCACCAATCTGCGTCTCTTTAGGCTCTTCCGCAGCTCCGTATTCACACTCGTCAAAATCTCTTCTAGCTGGGGCTCGATTTTCCTTTTTCCGAACAACCCGCTTAAAGATTTTTTTTTTTTGTTTGATTTTTTTTTGTTGTTTAATGTGTCTCGCTTTCTTTATCTAATGAATTATTATTAAGTGTTTTTTTATATTAATTAATTCATCATTAGTTAAAGTGGCAATCAAGGGATACTCGTAAAGGTTCGTCATTTCATTAGGAACGAAAAGGAATACAAAGATTTGCTGCTGCACTCGTAGTCTTCAGCGTAAGGCCTTCTGGATGACTCTAGAGACTTAATCTTAACAATGAGAGACTCGGGAGGACTTGTCCTAGATTGACACAAAGGGACGGGGACCAATCCAAGTTTGGTGATCATTTCCTCCTTGGTCGCGGACGGCCCGAGAGGGTTTCCCAATTCTTTAATGGCATCGCTGTCGTGGGCGTCATGACTCGAGAACTGTGGCCGCTTTCGTTTTCCTTTCTCAATTGTTGCTATCATCTCTTGACCGAGCCGAGATCAATCAGATCCGGCACTGGACTTCTTCCTCGAACAATTGCCGCATAACTGCACCATCCCAATCATCCGAGGGAAATTGTGGCCTTAGCTTTTGGTACCGTCAATTCGAACTCGTGCTTCGGATCTTTCTCGGGCACCGGGTTGTGGTAGTAAGCTTCTCGAACTGTTCTACTGTGTCGCACGCTCCGAAGGTATACTCACTCTTCATGGTAGTGGTAGCTCCGGGTATCTTGGGTAGGTCCAAGAACATTCTACGGACCGGGTTAGCTTTGGCTCCCCGAACTTGTTGAGGCTATCCCGTAGCTTTAGCCATCCTTCGTAGGAGTGGGCTCGTGATGTTACCCGGTTGTGTGGGACCCTTTACAAAGTAGTCACCAAATTAGGACTCGAAAGGGAGAGATTTAGGGTCGTCGACCGGACCCTTCCCCGTGATAGCTCCAAATCCTTTTCCTTTTGCGTGTCCACCGAGGAGGTCTCATATCCTGTGCCGTGGCGAGTTTTCGTCCTTTCACCTCGATGAGCTTGTGGATTCCTTGTTGGCGCTTACCTGCACCTAAGCCAGCAGTAGCTCATCCTTCTCATCATTTTCAGACCGGAGGGATTTTATCCCGGTGACCGTCGATCAACGTTGCACACTTGGGCCTTAGGGGGCTCGACCGTGAAGCCCGTCAAAGATGAGGCCGTCCTCATCATGTTTGATTTCCGTAATAGGTATTCCACCCGTATCCGTGCCCTCTAAAGTGACTAAATCTCCGTAGATGGTTGTCAAATCCCCATCCGAGACGAATTTCACACACCGGTGGAGGCTTGAAGCGACCCCTTTGACTTGATGGAGCCAAGGTCTTCCCAACAGGCATTGAAAGTGATTGGGATGTCGATAACCCGGAATTCCACAGTATCAATTTCTTGCCGAACCAGAGGTCCAAAGTAGCAACTCCGAGGACTCGCCGGATGTCGAGTCATAAGCCTCGACCGTGAGGGAAGAAGGCTTTAAATGTAGTCTTGATTTCGAGTGTGCTCATGATCTTTGCCGGAGGATATTCATTCCGCACTCCATTGTCCACCAAAACTCTGGGAGGCGTCGTTCATCCAATCGGATCGTGATGAAGAGAGGCTCGCAGACCGGCTCCAAATTGAGGGAGATCAAGGTCTCGTGAAAGTGATTATGTTCCCGTAGTGGATATTTCCAATCAACCGTACCACGTCATCGGGAGTAGCATCAATAGGCACTAGAGTGCGAGCTGTGCTTTCTTCCAAACTTTCGCCATGGGGATAGGACGAAGTGAGTAGAGACCAGAGGGAAATGTTGGCCTCGTGTCCGCTTCAACCGGGTGAGCACGGATCCTCTTTTTCGGGTCCTGGAGTTTCACTGCCTTAGCATAGGGCGGCGATCTTCTTTCGGTGCTTGATCTCGTGGCCTTCTTATCTCGCCTTGGGATTTCCTTGAAGATTCGCCTGGATCGGGTCAACAGTTAACTTCCTCCTCGCCTGTCTCTTGACCGGATTTCTTCAAGGCCGCCAATGTCAACGGGGAGCCTTTTTGGCTATTGGCCACCGGTTCGACGGAGTCTAGCAACGGTGAGGGGCCGAGCTGCACCGGCTCCTTCCCGGGCGGCCCTTATAACCGCTTCCTGTGTCACAAAGCTTTTGAGTCCGGGGTTGTGTTGTTGCCCTCGGATGGCCCACAGAGCTAGGGCGTCCTCCGATTCGCTCTCATAGTCTCGCCTTGCTCATAGTTATCATGCAACAAGAGTCGCTATTGTCCTGACTCGCGGCTTTTCGATCTCATCCCTGGATGGCCCACAGAGTTATGGCTATCACCTCCATTTCATCGTATATCCTTTTTCTTTCAATCTTGCAAGTAGGGCAGCCACAAGTGAAGGATAGGCAACGTTCCCCTTCGGAGTTTGATGTAGCAGCTCGATAGATCTCGTGTCCAAATAAGGAGCACCCGGGTCCATTGTGGCACCGGAGCAATTAGGAAGGCGTCATGTGGATTCATAGGTATGAAGGCCACCGGGAGACGTTCGCATCAATAACCCTTTTCGCGATTGCGTGCACTCGCCGCGCCGAGCGGCCCTTGTGACCCTTACGGTTGTTATGCCATCCGTTCTCTGAAAGAAGAAAAGATCCGATAACGTTTACGAATTCTTCATCTTCCGGTGGCCGAAACCCTCCATTCTCGACTGCTTCAATAAACCCTTTCCATTCACCAGTGTTCTTATAAGGAACGTTGTGTTCTAGGATTTCGTATATGTACGGATCCGGGCGCGGGCTTTGCCGTCCTCATCCTCTCGAAGTATCCGGACACCGACCGCATGTGCATCTTACGAGGTGCGCTTCTGGGGTCCACCCCTACCGGCATTTGACTTGCATTTTCCGGTGGTCCTTCATCGTCACTTGCCGACAACCAACCATTGTGCCCGGCTCCCATGGGCTCATTTCTCGGCATGATTGTTCCATATTGTTTCCGGATCCGGGGCCTCGCTGACTCTTCGCTCTCGTCATCATCATCGTCGTCATCGCTGCCATCGGAATCATCTTCCCATACTACCGGGATTTCGCCGAGAGGGAACGCCGATCGAACCCGTTAGGGAATATGGGTGCGTGGCACCGCAGAAATTGTCATATGCTCCCATTCCAGAAGTGGTAATTGTGACTCGCCTTCTCCTCCCGTAAACCGCGGGGAAGAGTGAGAGGGGGTGGCACGTATTTGACACCGTGCGTAATGTAGAAGGATTCTTCCTCCTCCGATTCTTCGCTCACTATCTTCGGGATCGTATTCGACTTCTCCAATAGCCGCTTGCAGAAGTGTACTAGCTCCGCATGTTCTTCGGCTTCTTTGCTAATAAGCCCCAAGATGTGCGCCCGTCCGAAGCTTTCTTGTTCAATTTTTCTTGACTGTTCCAACCATCTTGTGTAAATGGTTCTCTCATGTTTTGACCGGAATGCCCCAGCTTCTTTCTAAGATTGGGGCCTTCCCTTCATCCGAGAAATAGCGGCCTCGTATTCTTGCAAGGAGTCTCCGACATGAGACCAAGATGGGTTGATTCGCTCGATATCCTCAAGGCCGAGGGGAATCCGACTCGTGATCCTCGACGAGGTTGGCCACGGGTATTTGGGGACCTTCATCAGCATCTTCCCGGGCATGCGAAGGTTCTCCGCATTCAATCATGTTTACCTGATTATGGTTCCTTGGCAGAGGATTTTTGACTGTATTAGGCCCTTCGGGGCCTTCCAACTTTCCCTGCTCTATGAGGCCTTGGATCGCCTTCTTCAAAGTGAAGCAATTGTCTGTTAGATGTCCATGAGCTTGATGAAAAGCACAATACTTTGTAGTATCCACGGGAGCATTCGGATTCCTGGGTTGGAAATTCTCCAAAGGCCGCAAAGAAGCCTTCTTTCACCACCCCCTAAAGATGTCATTCAGAGGCATTCCAAAGTTTTCGAGGTTCATGACCCGTGGTCCGGGCTCTACTGGTTTTCTCGGGAGCAACAGGAGTTGTGTTATTACATTCCCGTCCCGTATAATTAATCATTTCTTTGCTTTTAGCAGTGAGCAAAGGTGTTTGCAGGAGGAGCCCGATATCCGTAGTGTGCAAGAAATGGCTGTCGATTGTAAGCCTTTTCAAACTTAGCCGCAGAGTTAACCATGGCCCGTAAGTCTGAGTACGGGAAGTGACTGAGGGAGGCTCTCGATGCGGTTTCACATGACCGGAAGATGTCCAGCTTGTTCCTCTTCGGAAGGAGGGATGGCCATTTCGCCGAGTTTCGATTCCACCGCTTGTAAAAGTCCCCAACATTCTCATCAGACGCCGCACCGTTGTTTGTAGGTCAACCCTATTTGTTTCCCACTCCAAGTTGGCCTTATATTTCTCTCGTGAAAGCATTGGTAATCTGGTCCCATGTAGCCCCGGCTTCGTGTTTCAAACGGAAGAACCACTTTAAGGCACCGGACTTCAAGGATAGATCAAATAGTCGCCTAACCGCTGATTGGTGCACCCTTTGGCCTTCATTGCCAAGGTATATGTGTCCGTATGAGTTTTCGGGCATGCAGCCCCATCAAAGAGATCCAGATTAGGCATCACGAATTTGTGGGGCAGAGGAACAATGGAGTCCGGTCCGTAGGCCGGAAGGCGATTTCTTAGCGGCCAACTCGGCGATCCGCGCTTTCATTTCCTTGTGTTGCTCCATGAACCAGCCGATGAGGGTCTTGTGGCGGAGCCATGACATTCAAGCTAGTGGTTGTGCTAGAGAGAGGAGCTACCACTGGCGGCAGACTGGTGGAGGGAACGGCCGATCCGGGATGTAGGCGAAAACCTATCTGGGCCGAGTTACCCTGGGGAGCATGAGTAGGAGCCGGGCAAAGGGATAGAACCTTGCGGCCTCGCCGTTGATTTTCAACCGGCAAGGTGGGCGGAGGCAGCCCCGCTGTAGCCGGATAGCTTGGATTTCCAGAGCGGGGCCCATAAGTAGGCTTAAGTGCGGGCCGCCGTCCCCGATCGTTGAAATGCATGACCGGGCCGAGGCGAGGGTGTATAACCCGGGGGTACTGCGGTCCCGGTGATTCGGATGACACCGGGATGGAGGCTTGGTAACCCATAGAAGTCCGAGAGTGAGGAACGGATTTGTGTGAGGAGCACGAACTAGTATTATTCTCGAGGAGGGGCTCTGATCGTGGCCCGTAACCAAGCCGTGGCGGCATTCCGAACCGCGGCCGTTGCTGTGAAGGTCCGGATTGATCGGTTCCGAACCGAGGTGGCATTCCAATTTGTTGGGGCATTCCGAGATATCCCCAACCATGAGAAGACATTCCGCATCGGCTTTGTCCCCACCGAGGGATCGTGAACCGATTTCAGGCCGGGCTTCTGCCGCATGGATCCAAAGGTGGTCTCGTGGTTTGGGAGCCGGGCCGACCCGAAGACCGAGGAGCATGGGTTCTCGGTAGTGGCACCATAGGAGGTGGGTGGTGGCATCTCGGTGTAGTCGTGGCGACCGAGAGTGGGGTTGGCATCCTCGTCTTCTTCCACGGTGAAGGTGCCATCGGGATTGAGGCCGGCGGCCAAACCATGGCTCTTAATAGCCTCCATAAGGCTATTTAGCCGTGCTTCCCGTCGTAACCTCATCCGTTCTCGCTAACCGATTCCACCGTTGTTCCGTCCGAGGGGTCCCGGAGGCGGAGTGACGTTGTCCCCATCATTACCGGCCGATGCGCACATTCTCAAACCCGGAGTCGGAACAAACGGCGAAGCCGATGACGCGCTTGACTCTTCCCAACTAATCAAACGATGACCCTGTCCGGAACCAACCTTTGTGAGGAGCCGCGGGGAAAAGGCACGAGGGTTCGATGTCTCGGGAATGAAGGAGGGTAGGTGTTTGGGCTTTGGGCTCATGCAACATGCGCTTATTTGTTCACGTTTACTTAAAACATGTTTTATTAACCTAATCGGTTGGAAAAGATTGCTCTTCTTTTTCGCAAACTACTCGGATCTTGGATCGGTGGGCCCCGTCACTACGTCTATAAGCCCTCGTATTCCACCCGTATTTCGACCTCCTGTGGTGGAAAGCCCCGGGCGAGGGTCCTATATGGCAAGCGGGTCCCACCGACCGAAAGAAAAACGATCCTAAAAGTTTGGCGGGTAATCGAGTCTTAACGAGCATTTGATGCAAATTACGGACAAAGTTGACGTCAAAGTCAAGATCATGTCCGAGGACTCAACGAAAAGTCGGCATGATTTGGACTGATAAATGTCCACGATTGATCTTGACTTGTCGTCAATTAGGCCGTAATTAGGCATGGAATAGTCATTAATCCTTGATGACTCGTGTCAATGCCGGGAGTCCGTGTATAATTTGTGCCGCCAGAGCCGAAGTCAAGGCGCCGGTCAATATCTTGGTCAAAGTCTGCGGCGAAAAACCGGCATTACTTCGACTGATTAGGGTGCCCGAAAGATATTGAGTCGGTATGCCGACAAAGGCTTGAAAGGAAAGGTCTATACACGTACAGGGCATGACACTGCACCAGACTAAAACCAACCGGGTCTCGGACAGAGTGTGTCACGGACAAGTGCATGGTCGACACGAGGCTCCATGGGATGTTTGGGTAGTCCTGTGCTTGCACCGAGAGGCGTAATAAGACCAAACGGGCCGCGACAAGGATTTCCCCGGGTTAGGGACGTAGTGTGCAGTGTATGGTCACGTGCGCGTAGTGTGCAAGCAGTCTATTTTCTTTTTCTGAGTAAAATAGAAATTTTTTTTATGTGTCTTAAAAATATGATGCATGATTTTTTTTTGAAAATTTTCTTCTTTTTTTTGAAAATTTTTTTTTGAATTTTTTTTTTGAATTTTTTTTTTTGAAATTTAATGAACACATAAGCATATAAGCACAAAAACTCCAACAGTTAGGGACATGATTCCGACAGTCAAAATTTTGACTTTTTCCGAGGCGGCCAAAACAACACAAAAAATGTGCAAAAATCAACACACACACATAAATGATTTTTAAAGCCGGCACGGAAGCTTGACCCTCAAAAGCTTTTTTTTTTGAAAACGATGATACCGGTACGTGGGATTGTTAAACCACAATTTATCCCCGACTCGTGTTAAGAGGCGATAACGGGAAGTTTAATGGTTTCCACCAATATACCAAATATCATTTTTTTTTAGAAAAAGCTAGTCCCCAGCGGAGTCGCCACTGTGATGATGTGCCACCTAAAATTTCCTCTCGGGAGAAATTCGATTTTTTGCGTTTCTTTGAAAAAACCAAATAAAACCGGAAAAAGAACGGAGTCGCCACGCCATTTTTGTTTTAAGGGCCAAAACTTTGAAAAATGCCCGAGATTAGAGATTTGGGTTCGGAGGTCATGTTACACGCCGGGAAGGACGTTAGTGTGCACCCGGAATGCCTCGTAAAACGAGTCTTCCAAGCTGAAAATCATTTGAGTGTGTGTGTGTGTGTGTTTTGGCCAAAATAAGTTGAAACTGAGAAAAGTAAAAATTTGGATGTCTTTTTAAGACTTTAAACTGATCCCATGATTTTTTGGAAGATTTTTGGATTGAGATTTGGTACTCAAAAGACCTTTTGAAGTTGAGAGTCACTTCTGCCAGAATGAAAAAGGCAGTGGACCTTTGATTTTGAAATGGATTCAAGGGTCTTAAAACTTCATAATCTGGATAAACTCAGAGAATGAAAGTTGTTCCAGACACCTTAAATAAGATTTGTGCGAAGGAATTTTCCATTTTGGAGAAGATTTGAGGGGTCAAAACCTTCTGGAAATCTCAGATATGCAATCTGGATTTCCAGAAGCTGATGAACTGGCCTCTAAAAGAAAATTTGAAAAGAGAAGTTTTACTCACCCAAAAAAATAAATATGTCTGGAAAGCTCTGGATGTTGGCTACAAAAAGTGTTTTGTATTCAACACCAAATTCCAAGTTTATCTGTGTCCAAAAATTAAGACAATGGACTGGGGTCTTGGAAAATTGCTACTGGACAGCAACTTCTCAAGAAAGGAAAAATGATTTTAAAGGGGGTTTTTGCATCCATGCTTGTCCCCATTTCCCTAGGTTTTGGTTAGTGATCACTTGACATTTTAGTGGTGAATCAACTATACCAAACCATCCTTGGGGTACATTAGGACTAAGCACTTCATTTGCTTGGGAAGGGGAATTTTATCCTTTGAAATCAAGATTAGGTGCTTGAAAATGGTTTTTAGGGTTTTGAAAATGTGTTTTCTTTGCAAGAAAGTAAGAACACTTTGAAAATAATGTTGATCCTTGTAGAAGATCATCCATGGAGATGAACTTCCATGGTGATCTTCTTGGATCTAAGACAAGAAGATGAATGAACTACATTTTGTAGCTTGAAAATGCATGCATGGATGAGAGATTTAGGGTAAGAAGAGGGAGGTTATACCTATCTTCTTTGTGTTTTGTGTTTGAAGGCTTGAATGCAAGAGTGTTTGGGTTTGATTTGAGTGAGTGAAAGTTGGGAAGATTCAAGAGAAAAAGGTGACAATTCTTAGAGAATTCTCACTGTTTTCTCAAGTATTTTCGCCAAGTGCTGTGAGTGGTGTTCTTCTTCCTTTTTTTTTGTGACTGGAGGGCTCAATTTATAGCCCTCTGGAAATGACATACTTATCCGCGCAGATAGGACCCTTCAGCGTGCACTGTTCATTAAATGCTGCTCCAGGCTTTGGACACAAGGAATAATTTTCAAAAATTCCAACAGAAAATGTTTTTCAACTTGCTGTTTCGAGATTTTCTTAATTCTTTTTCTTTTTGAGATTCCTTTGAAGGTTTATCTTTAAATGGCAATGCCCATTTTGCCCTCACTTTGTTAGAAAAGTTAGGATTGTTAGGAAATGTTAGGAAATGTTAGTAATTGTTAGGAATGTTAAAACTTTCGTTAATTTTCTAACGAAAATTCTAACAAGCTCAAATTGGAGCACTTACACCTACGCCCTCACATTCGGAATGGAGGCTGTCTTACCGATAGAATTGGAAATACCATCACTACGGGTTCTCCTAGAAAACCAAGTGAACGAGGTCGACTGGCTAGGAAGCAGATACGAAGAGTTGGCCCTGTTGGACGAAAGAAGGTTGAAAGCAGTCGAACATACTCAAGCTTACCAAAGAAGAATGGCAAGAGCTTTCAACAAAAAGGTCAAGACAAGGAACATCAGAGTAGGTGACCTGGTTCTTCGTGAGCACCGTCCTGGACCTTTCAACCCGCTAGACAAGTGGGGACCAAGATGGATAGGACCCTACATTGTGAAGAATATATTCTCTGGGGGAGCCCTTCAGCTGGTAGACTTAGACGGAGATCAACTACCGAAGCCGGTCAACATGGACAAGCTCAAGAAGTACTTCGCGTGACTTTCCCTCCTCAAAAGGAATCGCTCGCTAGGTTGAAAGTCCCGGAAAGGACGGCCTAGGCAAAAATTAGAGCTAGCACAAGAAAAGAAGCCCGCTAGATTGAAAACCCGAAAGGGCGGTCTAGGCAAAAGAAAGGGTGTGCATAAAAAATAAAAAAAAAAAAACGGGGGAGGCTTATCTCGCGCGAGATTACCCCTCGGCACGGAGCCATATTTTGTCCTTTTCTCAAAAATGAACTACGTTAGACCTGAGCCTCTTATTTAATTGTTGTAAAAGAGGAACGTAGGCAGCCTTCGGGTTCGGTCTAATCAAATAAATGAATCTACTTTTGTCCTTTATTAATCAAATGCATTTTCATTAATGACAAAAGGGAAATCCTAACCACAACGACTAATTTGCTAAGCTAACAATCTCGAAAAAAAATACTAATAAAAGCAAAACAATTGATCTATCAAAGCAATCTCTTGGTACTCCTAAAGATCTAGCCTTTCATTGACTTGGGAGGCCGGCGGACATGATCTCCACCGTCGTCATGATCCTCCTTGCGCTTTGAGCCCCGCGAAGCAGAGCATCCTTCGAGGCGATCAAAAACAGAGTCAAGGCGATCAAAAACAGATCCCGAGAGCCTCTTGAAGACATGGGGTCTATCTAAAGCTTGCATCTTTCCAGGCATCCCCTTGCTTCGCCTCTCGTACCAATCCCCATCGAGAAAATCCTAAGTTGGATCAGTTCGCACATTAGCAGGATAAGACTGAGCCTCGCTCCTTCGCAAAATACTGTTAGCTACAAAAGAATCTCCTAGCAGTGAAAGCCGCAGATCATCAATCTTCTCTGCACTAGGGTGACCGGTATGAAGAAACCAATCCAAATACTTATCAGACAAGAAGATACTTGCATTAAAAGTCCGAAGGTTCGACCAGCGATCCCGACTAGTTCCTTCACCCCATGCTTGAGCTAGCACCTGCGCAAACTCTATACCAATATAAGACACTTCACGAGAAGCTCCTTCGAAAAGATAAGTGTCTTGCTGCTGACCGAGCTGACGGAGCACCTGCTTGGGGAAATAAAAGGAGGAATCGCGCAAACCCGGAAGAACAACCCTGTCAAAACCCTTGGTATTGGCAACATACTTGTTCAACCTCCAATAAGGTGGACACCAAAGAATGTCAGCAGTTTCGGTCTTCGCAATCAACTCAGCCCATTCATCCACTAAAAGATCCTTGATCAATAACTTTCGCGTATGATATGTGAAAGGGGAATATTCCAATGGGGGACCCACCAACTTGAGATGCTCCCTAAGCCAAATAGTCAACAGAAGAGGACTCCGTTGAGTCATGACACCGGTCCTATGCAGCTCGTCAAGACCATGCAGGGTCTCACCCAAGATTAGCGGAATAATGTTCCTAGAACGTTTTCTAGCCTGCAGAACAATTTCCACAAGTTGGGAGTCGACCAAGCCGTCCCTACATGTAAATAGAACATCTCCGAAAAGAAAAAGAGCCAGAAAGTTCCGTTTATAGACATGAAAAGCGTCATCATCTGAATCACCGCTGAAGCGTCCCGGAAAAGAGGAGCAATCAACCCACTTGCGGTGAACCAACTCATAGCAAGTATCAAGGGGGATCCCTAACAATTCATTCAAAGCTTCCGAATGATTCCTATTGTACTTAGGAACAGCAATCTCACCAGTCAAAGGCATATCCAAGATAATGGCAAATTCCTCCACAGTAGGCACCATCTCATTCAAAGAAAAATTGAAAAGATGAATAGAGGGATCCCAAAATCGAACAAAGACCACTGCAAGAGATTCCAATCCGGTTGGAGGTTCTTCAAGGTAAAAAGGATTCTGAATCCGAATTCTGAAATAAACTTATTGCGAGATCGGTTGCGAAACGACCTCACAAAATCCCTTGATGCTTGCTTGAAAGATGCAATCACTTCAGACGACAGAGAAAAATCATCGACAATCATGGACGTTGGGGCAATCTCCTTGGAAGCCATGGATCGTAGGGTTGAAGAAGAAGACAAGAATTTCACCCTAACAGAATATCTCTAGAGTTTGTAAGGCTAGAATGAGGTATCTGGCCGGACTACAGGGTGATTTTATAGGGAAAACTGACAAAATCCTATTCGGAAAAGAAGAGATCTCTACCTGACTAGCGTGTCTCGTGCGAGACACCTTATCTCGCGCTAGATATTGCTACGGCAAAACAGCAACAGTTCTGCTCAAACAACAATCTAGCCCCGACTTGACGAAGCAAGTCTCGAAAAACCTGTGTGTACAGTTCATAACATGTAGTAAAAACGCCAAGATGAGGGCTCAAAATTGTGGCCTAACGGCCATTCCATTCCATTTCCAAAAACATGGAAAGTCGAGAAAGTTAATTAACTAACTAATTAGACCTAGGATTAGGGGTTAAGAAAAACCATTGTTTGCGCTACCTACTTGTTCCTAACAGGTACCAAAAGAAAAGAAAAATTGTCTGGGCCCATCCGGCCAATATATACAAATCATCAGAAATCAAATAAAGAGAAAAGGAGGGGATCACACCATCAAATCGCTCGAGCCGCCGGCACCTCCGCCATCACCGCCACGGGGGCTGCCATCCCTCCTCGATCTCTTGGCTCCGCAAGTAGGGGTCACCGCCGAGGCTACTGTCGAAGCCGCCAAAGAAGCCTTGTGGAACAGCCTCTCGGACAGGTCCGACACCAAGGCCATCAGTCCCGCCATCTTAGTCGCGCCACGGTTGTAATCGGCCGCAGACAGAGTGATCTAACAACAAAAGAAAAAGAAAATGCTCAGAAGAAGTCGGACATATACACTTATATGGACGAATACGAGAGACGACACAAACAGAAACTTACCGAAGAGACGTCAGCCGGGAGACGGTAGCCCTCGGGAATCTGATCAGGAGACGGGATGTATCCCACCATTGGCATGCTCCCCATCATGTACGTGTAGCTCAAAGGGCCGTAGTCTGGGGCAAAAGGCAGAGAACCAGTGGCCTGGGAGGAAGTGCTAGGGGCTGAGGAACCTGAAGCAGAAGCAGAGGCGGAGCCACGAGCATGTGATCGCCTATCCCCCACCAGGAGGGGACCCATCAGCCGAGGCAGAAATTCCGCATAAGAGGCCCCGGGGATGACACAAGCCGTCGCCACATCCCCTACCAGAAGACCTGCATAATCATCATCCGGAATAGAATGGGTGGAATACATCGCCCTCGGCGGATCCGCCGGCACAATATATGGTAGTCTACCTCGGTCATGCTGTGGGAAGACCTGCTCACCAAGGTACATCGTATCTCCCTCCAGAGATGCCAGCATCCTCTGCATCCCAGTAGCATCCCAAGCGCGATGCACCTCTGGCTCCAACAGGGTCCATGGATAAAGGCCCAGCCTCTCATACTCAAAAGTGTCCAGCATGGCCCGCGCCTCCGCCACCGTCAGGGTCCAATCTTGGTTCTCCTCCTCATCAACGGTCCGATTCGGGTGGCTCCACCTCCTGATATCCGGGAACAAAGGGGCCCGGCTCTCCAACTCAAATCTATACAAACCGAGAACAAAGATAGCCCCATATCTCGCACAAAGAAAACGAGATCAAATTTAGTATGAAACACGACAGAGCATACGTACAAAGAGCGTAAATGTAATCGAAAGGCATACCTCCTGGGCATAAGAATACCCCCGACAGGGAATCCTTGGTGTTCCTACATGCCTCATCCATGGCGTGGTAGCAGTAGGCCAGCCCCGCTGAGCCCCAATCATATCCGCTCACCTCATCCAGGTTTACCAACAAACGTAACAGAGAAAGACGGGCCGTAGAAGAGTTGTTTGCAAAGATGGTCTCAGAAAGAATATACTAGAGGGCACCCCTCACAAGTCGATCAGTGACTGCATTTGGCTTCTCAGCATACTCCTCAATCTGACGCCGGAGGGGTGTCAACTCAGCAGCAAACCCCTTGACCTTGTTAGAGGGGAAACCAATCAACCGCTCTCCACGCTGACTCGCGAGTGCTTATAACCCGAAAACTTCGGCAGGGGATCGCCAATGAACTCTAACCCTGTGATAGCCAGAAAATCAGTCGGAGTCATAGTCGCTTCCCCGAAGCGCAAATGAACGGTGTGGGTAGTGTCCCACCACCTCTCCCGAATAGCCTGGAGAACTTGGGGGGTCCGCCTAATTCCCCTGAGATTGTCAACAAAAGTCAGAAGACCCGTTTGGGCCACCCTATCCCGAACGCCATCAAGGTCCTTAATCTTGTCCCACACCTCCTTAGCCATCTTCGGGCTTCCTCGGCAATTCTTCGTTGACTTATACGACTGCAAAACAGAGGAAAAACAGAGAGGGCAACTTTAGAAATCATTCCATGTCAAAAAATCAATGAAATAGAAGAAATTTTTTATTGGGGCATTTCATCAAACACTTGGCGTGCGCACAAGAAAAGCTTGCCCAAGGGTGTCATTCATGATCCAAATCAACCTCTCCTACAATCCATGATATGTAGGAGGCTCATACACGCACAATGCAACAAAAATCATCCAAATAAATGCACAAAATCAATGCATGCAAGAGGAACCTAGTTCTAGGCATGAACAAGAACAAAAGCCATTGAGGAAATTTTGAATTCAAGGAAAAAGGAATTCAAGCTCAATGCAACGTGAGAAATAAGAGTTGAGAAAGAAGCTCTTACCAAGCCCTCCCGAACAGCGGTGGAGATGTGCGCATGCCTATCAAAAGTAAGATCATCGCGAGGATAATCCTTCCCTAGCAAATAGCTCCCCAAAATCGGATTCCTTTGTTCTTGAGCCATGGATTATGGAGGGAGAAAGGATTGGAAAGTGATTGGGAGGAAGAAATACCAAGCAAATCCATGAAAAATCACGGAGAAAAGGACCTTGGCTCGAGCTAGGGAGAGAAATTTTGAGAGAGATGTTTTCAAAATGAGCAAGAGCTGCTGTTTATATGCCCCGACAGAACAAGTCTCGCGCGGTATATCTTATCTCGCCGCGAGATATACCTTCTGGAAAGTGACCAAATTGTCCTCGACAATAAGCATCTACGCAACGTCAAAATTCAAAATTTTGACACATTTACCCTTGGAAATGATAAACTAGCAGGGAAACGTGGAAAAACCGGCACCGCAAGTCACGGAACGAGCCAAACGTGACATGCGCACGATCGCCCGATATGGCACCAGTCGCCCGAAAACCGAGTGGTCCAAAGATTAACTCAATCCACATGATTCAGAGCCCAGAAAGGTGAATCATCAAAGAAAAAGAAAGAAAAGCTCGGTCCAACGCCCAAACAGGTGGATCGTCGTCATAAAAAGCTCGGTCCAACGCCCAAACAGGTGGATCGTCAAACCAAAAGCTCGGTCCAACGCCCAAACAGGTGGATCGTCATCAGAAAAGCCCGATCCAACGCCCAAACAGGTGGATCATCATCAGAAAAGCCCGATCCAACGCCCAAATAGGTGGATCGTCATCAGAAAAGCCCGACTCAACGCCCAAACAGGTGAATCGTCATCCCCAACAACAAAAAGCCCGATTCAGAGCCCAGAAAGGCGAATCGTGACAAAATCGACAGGACTCAGGGGACCGGACAGGTAAGCCTTTGTGTTCTAACATAGTTTCCACAGGTTCGGAGCCTAGACAGGCGAATCTTCAGACAGCAGTATATTCGAACGGCGGGTCTTGATTTGATTCCTCAGTTTGAATTTACCTTTTCAAAAACAAAATCTCCTCGATTTTCAAATGATTTTCAAAATACCTAAAGCAGCCTTTTCGTGTTTTGGAGTCGAACTACGTCATGGTCTGATTCTCCGATAGAGATACGTAGGCAGCCGGGCGGCACGACCATCCCGATGTTCAGAATGATATCTTTTCTATCGATGACACTTCTTCTTTCATAAGACATGTCGCCGAGGGGCTCTGTAGACACCCCATTTTGAACACATCGGAACATACTTATACCACTCTAAGTCTCGCTTTGAGTCAAAAGGTAGAAATCCACCATTTCGTCATGTTTCGTTTAGTTTTGACTAACCACCGTTAGTTTGGGACTAAACTGCATACGAGATAACGAGGAAAGGATAAAACTGTCCATAGGAGCAATATCTCACCGCGAGATGGCGTGTCTCGCGCGAGAAATCCCCCCTCTGCAGATTGCAGACGACAGTTCCCTCGTCGATTTCAACCTCTTTTCGGGATAAAACTTTATCTTTCCGGCCAACCAATAGAATTTGGAGTTTGGAATCATCTTGAAGTGTTTGATCTCATCTTCAACACTTCCCCAACCCCTATAAATACTTGGTGACTTCCAAGGTTCAAGAGGTCCAGAAATTTTCACAACACACACATTTTGTTGGTTTCTCTCCTTGAAAGAATCCTACAAAATCACCCTAAAAACTCACCTCATAGTTTGTTTGTCAACCTTGTTGATAAACAAACATCAAGCTCCAAGTCAAGGATCGAGGCGAAGCTCTGTCCGTGTCAAGAGCCGATTCTAAACTTGAGTCGAAACTCTGCCCAAATCACCTCATGCAAGGTAACCCCCTAAATCCCCTTCTAATTGACTGTTAGAGTGGTATAAGTCCATAGAATCTAGGATCGGCCTAGAGCCTCTCCAAATCATGGAGACGGTCTCGAAGCAATCGATCCTACATTTCATTTAACCCCGTTAAATGGACCTTTGTTTATAATATTTAAAATCCTTTTTCTTTTATTTTGAAAACCTCTCTTTTCTTTAGCAAGACCGATCTCCGGATTGGGTGAAATGGATGCTCCTTGACCTACCCATTTCATAACCTAAGCCCCGAACCCAAATCTCTTTCAAAATGGTTTTCCTATTTTCTCCAATCGAATAATATAGGTGGCGACTCAAAAAGATAAAATTCTTTCTTACAACGCTACAATACTACATGCAGAATCTAGATCAATAATGTAAATATTACTCTTACGAATCCCTGTGAGTAGGGTGACTCCGGAAATGCTATCTTTGATAAAGCAATTTGATGACGTGAAGTTGCAAAGCATTCCTTTGTTGCAGAATTGAGAAATTGAAAGGAGGTTGTGCTTGAGTCCTTCAACAAGAGAAACCTTCTCAATGGTTAGGTTTCCTCTCCTTATTACACCATACCCAATGGTTCTGCCTTTGTTGTTGTCACCAAAGGTTACAGATGGACCACTTTCTTCGATGACATCTTCTAGTAATGATCTGCAGTCATATGTCTTAAGCAGCCACTGTCAAGATACCATTCATTATCCTTGGAGTTACCAGCCATTAAGCAGAGGACCTCAACATAGCGGTCATAGGTCTGACGCAAGGTTTCATTGGATTTCCTGTTGAAGTTGTTGTAATATCTTTCAACAGCATATAATTTGTTCTCCTTGCACTCGTCATCACCTTTGAGGTAGCTCTCTATGGCATCCCACATCTGCTTTACGGTTTTCAGATACATCACTTTTTGAAGGGTTAAAATGGGAAGGGTTCCAGAAATGATGTGCCTCGCCTTGCTGTCCAAGGCAGGTAATCTCTTCTCTTCGTTCGACCACTCGCCTTTTGGCTTTTGGACCTCTGGAGTTGCAGCACTGGTGGCTGGATTGGTGTTGGCCTTCATGGGAACGAACGGGCCATTTGTCACGCACTCCACAAGCATCTCATCAATAGTCTCCAAATGAATAAGCATTCGGACTTTCCAAATGTCGAAGTGGTCTTTGTCCAAAATGGGAATGTGTGAATAGTTAACAGTTGTCATTATTTTGAGTTTGCCATATCGAATCGGCACACAAGCTGTTAAGCTTGAAAAATAGTAGTTTTATAAATGTGTTTGCTCTGATACCACTTGTTGGTCCCAAAGGTGGCAACAAGGGTTAAAAATAGCTAGAGGGGGGTGAATAGCTGTTACAAATTTTTTGCCCTCTTTTGAAAACTGAACCTCTTGGCTTACAAAACCGCTTGCAGTTAATAAGATACTTCAAGTAGAGTTGTAAAATGCACAGCGGAATATTAAAGTTATAAAGCGGTTTTAGAGGTACGGTTTTGCAATGCGGTTTTCAGTGCGGTTTTTCAAACTGAAAAGTGAGGTTATGCCAATAGTTAACTCCAAAAACAATTTACAATAATGGATAACTAAAATTAAGATCAAACAGAGATAGAGATAAACAATTAGTAAGAACAGTAAATAAAAATGTAGAAATAAAGAACACAATATTTGGAGTGGTTCAATCGATAAACGATATACGTCCACTACCAAGATGGTTAGTCTTGGATTTTCTAAGAGTTAGATTTTATATTGAGTATGAGAGAGATTACAAGTTACAAAGTATTCAAACTCAGATCTAAAATCTATTCTATGAAGATCAAATCCTAGACTATAACCGGTGTATCTCAAATGATTAATCTATGCGATTAAAAAAGTGAGGTGTGTGTGTTTACAAGATCAAGGATCTTTAGATCTATGAGATGTAGAGCACAATGATTCTTGATGGTGTTAAGGCTTGATTTCTGGGCTGAGATATATTTCTTGAAGTAGAAGATGAAGATTCAAAGGACTAAGAATTTTCTGGGCAGAGCTTCAGCTTCTTATGAACTCACAGCAAATCAATTTCTCAAGCAATCTTCAAATGATGAAGATTGGGGGTATTTATACCCAAGCACCAAGGAACTAGCCGTTGGACACAGTTATAGCAAGTACTGTACTGGTACTTTCTCATTGGTCCACAATATCCACTTTTGTCCTTTGGTACAGCAGTTACAGGTAAAGCTGATCAGGCCTCGGCTGCAATTAAGGTGGTTAGGACACCTGTCACCTTTTCAAGATCCTTGCAGATCTTTTTCGACATTGAATCACGTGAAAATATTTGGTGGTTGACTTTTGTCATTGCTGATGTGGATTCCAACAGTCATAAAGTAGTTCACTTCAAGTCTTCAATCATTGGATGTGGTCTGGTGTGAAGTGGTTGAGTATGTGCGGTTTCACCAGTGAAGTTTTCATCAGTGTGGTTGGAACTGCATAACAAATGCGATTAACATCAAGGCGGTTGCACTGAGATTGTTAAAGAGCGGTTTCAGACAAAGGAATTCACAAAGCAGTTGCTAGGAGCGGTTTGCTTCGTGCGGTTTGATGAAGTGGTCTGAACCACTTGAACTGCAACCTCATATCCAATGACTCTTATGCCAGTCTTCAAGCCTAATTTAACCTATTCTATAAAATGGACTTAGCTAAAATATTGAAGTCTAAGCTTCATTACATAAGGTCCTAAAGTCCTTAAAATAGAGAGGAGGTTATGGTATCAATCAAATCATAAGCTAATCTAGGAGGGTTAAAATATGCATACCCAATATGGTGATTAACGGTTCAATACCATACCAAGCCCCAGGTTCGCAGCTAAATGTCCTAGCCATGGCAGAAATCAAAGAAAAAACTCGAAAATAGACGAAAAATCAAGGAAATCGAAGAATACCTTAAATTAATTTGAAGATGAAGGTCGTAGGGAAGAATTGAAGGACGGGAATGCTCTAGAAATTAGAGACCTTGCTTTGCCTGTTGCTGAGAGTATACGCCTGGAAATTGGGAGTTTGTAAAGTCCTAGCAGGAAAATGTTTTTCTCTTTTATACCTTATGCTAATCCTTACTGGAAATGGAAAGGGAGGGGATTTCAAACAGATTAATCAACATTTAATGACCTGGATGGTTTCCAAGGCAGTTGACCAGGCGTCAAAATAGCAATGATTACGGAAATACGGCGCTCCTACCAATCTAGCCGTCCACAGTCAACGATCGAGATTGAGTCACATCATCATGGTCGACCATCTATCGGTTCAAGCTTCTAACTTTGACCTACTCAAATCGTCATCAAATATTTCTTATAACTTCCTGGTCGACAAAGTCAACTCAGAAAGTTGGAGGCCACTGAACGGAATAAAAGTGACGGGCTAGGCCCAACGAGCAAGCCCAGTTAGCCGGGTATTATTGCCACCACGATCTTAGTGGGTCGGCCCAAATTCTTATCAGGCCCAAGGCCTAGTAGTGAGGATCATTGACCTAGCTTCTTGTCTGACCTCCGTGGTCCCGACCTAGCTAGCGTTCGACATACGATCCATATCTCATTCGGGTGTTACCCGACCCTATTCATCAGTCAGGTCGACCTAGATCCAAACTGGCGACCTCGACCTACGAGAGTACGTCGACCTACAGAGTCCAAGCATATTTAAAATTCTATTCTTAACAAACTACCTACAAATCAGGAGTTATATATAGGCACAATTATATTCATGATTTGGGCCGTGATTCAAGGGATCTCTAGCAATCCTACCACAATTACAACTCTTACAAAGACCTATATATATGACAACATCAACCATTCAAAGGTAATTGCTATTTGATATTCTGAATACATTATTCATTATTATCTTATAAGCTCTCAAATACTCCATACTTACTCTCACGCCCGATGGTCTTCGCCAGAGACCATTCCGGCTAGTCGTGGGTTCTGTTATCAGGTCAAAAGCTAGGAGATCTATCTTGCTGATGGGACGGAGATTGATCCAGCACGATTCTTGCAGCATCATTTTTGTTTTGTTTTCTTATTATAGCATTTGGCTACAAAACTAATATTGTCGCAAAAATAAAGAGAATTGTCTACAAATAAATAATTCATTGCTAATGTAAATCTTTGAACTACAAAATATTTTTGTAGCTAAAAAATTTGTAGCTAAATCCTCAATTTTTTGTAGTGCTTTATTTTCTTATTAGTTGGCAATTTTGAAGTTTAATAACAATTATGAGAATACAACTATCTTTTAGACATAAATTGAAATAACAAATGAAAATATGCTTATTAGATGGATAGAGTATAAACTATTAAATAAATATTGAATGATAATTCCATTGTATTTGTTAAAAACTTCTAATAAATTTATATTAGGTCAATTCCCATGGCATATTTCAGAGTTAAGTACCTATTTTGTCCCTGACTTATACCGTTTTTACGGTTTCATCCCTATCAAATTTTTGTGAACGTTTCAGTCCTTTAACTACCTATATGATTTTCTTTGTAGTCCTTCCGTCCATTTTCCGTCTATTCAGCCGTTAAATCGTTTGAGCTGGCATGTGACGTCATTAAAAACATCCATGGTGGATTTATAAATCACAGACTTGGCGCGTGATAGCATTTAAGCGCCCTATTTGCCCTTAAAGTCAATCGCTTACCACATTGAAGAACAAATCCAGTAGAAATCAAAACGAGTAGAAATCAAGTGAATGAATCTGGGGTTTGGGTGCGACTTTAAAGAACAAATCGAGTAGAAATCGAATGAATCTGACTCTATCAAGTAAGTAATTTGTAACCCTAATATGTTCTTAAGTGGTTTTTTGTTTAAGTGAAGATATATTGTTTGATATCTCTTAAAAAATCGTAATGTCTCCTTTTCTATTATTGTTGAAATTGTGTGTGTTGTTAACAATGCGATACTTGTTCATTATCATTGCAGTATGGTTGATGATGATGGACAAATAATCGGGTGTAAAAAGACCAAGTTTGTTCCAACCCAATATGAGTATTTTGACCTAGTAATACATCATGGAGGTAAAATTATAGAGCTTCCAAGCAAACAGTATGTAGAAGGCGACATAACTAGGCTAGATGAAGTAGATGAAGACTATGTTAGCCTCCGTGGAATGTGTGATGCAGTCAAGAAATTAGGGTATGTGGGTGAGGATACATTATTTTATGCATTGTTAGGACTAGAATTGAATGTGGGATTATGCATAATAACTTGTGATGATGATGTACGTGAGGTTTGTTCTATTGGTAAACAACATGGTGAGGTACATTTATATGTTAAACACATTTCTGAGTTTGTGGCAATTGCTGAAGAACCTGAGGTTATGGTGTGTAAGTTATCCAGATGCTACTCAAAATGTTGAGGGAGATAATGTTAATAGGGTTATAATGTGGATGTGGGTAATGTTGATAGGGGTAAACAGGATGATAATGATGATTGGTGGGATTTTTGTGAAACTGAGCTTGAGCAGCTGGAGTTGTTGACGAAGAGTAAAAATAATAATGATGAAAGTAAGAATAGTAAGAATGTGAATGGGAATGAGGAGGATGAGATTAATGATGTTGGTTTTGAGGAGGAGAGTGATAGTGACAATAGTTTGCTAGGACTGGAACCAATGACAGATGATGAAGAGTTTTTAGAACATAGGGCTAAGGCTCAAACACTAATGAAGCTAAGAAGGCCTAAAGTTGATGGTGGCAGTAAAGAGAAAAATCTGGAAAATGGGGCTGAGAATGTTAATGTTGAAAATGTAAGTGAGAATGTTAATGTTGAGAATGTAAGTGAGAATGTTAATATTGAGAATGTTAATGTTGAGAATATTAATGTTGAGAATGTAAGTGTGAATGTGACTGAGAGATTTGGGAAAGTTCCAAGCTACATTGACAGTGATGTAGGCAGTGAGTTCAAAGCTTGGGTTAGTGATGATGATAAGAATTCTGATATTGAAGTGGATCCTAAAGAGTCAAGTGATGAAGAGGACTGGTTGAAAAGACCCAAATCAAAACCAAAAATGGTGATCAAATTCAATCCCAATGTATCTATCAAGGAGTTTGATTTCTGTTTGGACATGGTTTTTGAATCTGCTATGCAATCGAAAGATCAGATTCGGTCATATTCTGCTGAAGGGGGTTTTGCAATTTGGTTCAAGAAAAATGACAAGGTCAGGATACAAGCAAAATGCACTGGATGTCATTGGCAGTTGTGGGGAAGTTGTGATGGGAAGGATGGCACATTCAAAGTAAAGTCTTATCAACCTAAGCATGTGTGCTCAATGAAGTTGAAACTTAGAATAGTTAATGCTGAATGGTTGACAAAGAAATTTGGTGATAAAATTAGAGGCAACCCATTTATGAAATTAATTGACATACAACAAGAGGTGAAAAATCTTGTGGGAGTGGAAGTGAATTTAAAGATTTGCAGAGTGACCAAATTAAAGGCATTGTCTGGAGTTCGACAGACTGTGGCTGAGCACTGCTCTATGCTTTGGAACTATGTAAATGAAATTGAGAAGTCAAATCCCGGGAGTACCATTGTTTTGAAAAGCACAGATGAGGATTGGGGTGGCCCTCCAGAGTTTAGGAGATTATATGTCTGTTTTGATGCAGTAAAAAAGGGTTTCATTAATGGGTGTAGAAAGTTTATTGGTGTAGATGGTTGTTTCTTGAAAACCTGGATAAAGGGTGAGTTGTTAATTACAATGGGGAGGGATGCTAATAATCAAATGTATCCAATACCATGGGTTGTCGTTGAAAAGGAGGATCAACATACATGGAGATGGTTTTTGAATCTTGTATCTAGGGACATTGCCATAGGAGAAGGAGCAGGTGGGACAATAATGTCAGATCAATAAAAGGTAAACTTTTAAAGTTCTATTTCTTTTACTTCATATGTTGACTCAACTTTATGTAATTGTTTTCTATTTTGAATGTATAGGGCCTAGAGCTTGTTGTTAAAGAATTGTTTCCTCAAATTATGCATAGGAACTATGCTAGGCACATTTATGCAAACTTCAGAAAGAGGGGATATACTGGAGGTAACTTGAGAAAGTATTTCTGGGTAGCTGCTAAGTCGACAACACCAGAGTACTTTAAGATGAAAATGGAAAAGATAAAAAATTTGTTTGAAGGGGGGTTCAAACATTTGATGGATATGGATCCTAGTAGATGGAGTAAAGCTTTCTTTACAGTTGATAGCACTTGTGACTCTGTGGACAACAACATTTGTGAGTCTTTCAATTTCTGGATTAGAGGCTAGGTACAAGCCCTTGATTCACATGCTAGAGGACATAAAGGAACAAGTGATGGTGAGATTGAGAACAAAAAAAATAGGCAATGCAAGACAGATTATTATTATTGGGAAGGAGATATGGAGCCAGAATAATTAAAAGTTTGGAGGATTCAATTACCAAGTCGAGGCAGTGTCATGCTATATGGAATGGTGACTCTTTATATGAAATTAGAGGTACTAGGGGAGGAACAATAGTGGACCTGAGCTCAAGAACTTGTACATGCAGGGCATGGCAACTATGTGGAATCCCATGTTGTCATGCAGTTTCAGCCATTACACTGATGAGAGAAGACCCAGAGACTCTCATTTATGATTGTTTGCATGGTGAAACTTACCTCAGGTCATATAATATTATGATGACTCCTTTGAATGGCCCTGAACTGTGGCCAGAGAGTGATAAGCCAGTGTTGCTGCCTCCACCTGTAAGAGTGTTAAAGGGGAGACCAAAATGGCACAGGAGAAAGGATGCTACTGAGGATGCACTAGGTAATGCAAATGCTAATGCAAATGGTGATGGTAATGCACCTGTGGAAGAGGATCCTTTCAAGATTGTCAAAAGTTGTAGAAAAGGCATGAAGATGACTTGTAGTGTGTGCAAGAAAGAGGGACACAACAAGAGAAAATGCCCAGATAAGCCATTAAATGGGGATGAATCTGTAAGTAATAAGATGTTTTTGTACAAATTGTAAACAACTTTTCATACATTTTCAAGAACTACACATTTTTAATGCAGGTTAGGGGTAACAACACTGCTACAAATGCTTCCACAACCCTTGGCAATGCATCTGGATCTGGAACTACAACAAAGAAGAGAGGAAGACCCAGAAATGTAATTGTAAGTTTGGATCTGGATCTAAATCTTGAACATTTATGAGGCTTTTAATTTCTTTTCTGAATGTCATTGGTTCCCATGCCTTTACCTTATCAGGGGAGTGGGTTAGACATTGGTAATTCAAGTCAAGCTCAAAGACAAGAATTTGGAAATGATGATAATGGGGTAAACTTTTAAGCTTTTTTCAAGATTCTCTCTCCTTTTGATTTTTCTTTGTGGCTCCCCACCCATGTGCTATGTGCTGTGAGACAACCTTGTCCTTATCTTTTTTTTTTTAATTTAGGTGAACACTACCTCCAACAATAGTTGTCCTACCAATGTACAAGCTGACATTCTAGCATCATTTACTAGGAGGGGAAGAAGCTACATCACTCATGATGCATTGCAGAAGCATGCAAAGTCCAAGAAAATACCAAGGCAGTAAACAAGGCAGTAAATTTGGTCTTCTTTGTTTTGAAAACATTAATACAATGGTTGTTTTTTATTTGGTAGATATTTATGGGGGTTGTTTGATGTTTTGGTGAATATTCATGGTGGTAGGTTATGTGTTCTTGTTGGTTAACATTTATGGTAGTGGCCATATATTTTTGATAGAATGCAGAGGTTCATGTTCTCTGTTTTGGGGTTTAGAATGATAAAGAGGTTCATGTCCTCTGTTTTGGGGTTTGAAATATGTACAAAACATCAATGATGCTATCTAAGGTTGTTTATTTTGTTTTTATTTTAATTGTTACTTCCTCCGTCCCAAAATATTTTTTCTACTTTTTTTGTCGTTACTATTAATGGTTGTTCTTGTTTTAAACTGACCATAACAGAAAGCATAAGATTACATAATAAATTAATAGTGCACTTACACCACAAATAAAAGCCATACATTATATTATAGTAGTCTCAAACCACCAAATAAAAAGTCATTACAAATTTTATCATCCTAAAACATCCTAAACCACCTATGTTTACTTCATTGCAATCAATGCCACTGCAACCAAAGAAACAACTGAACAAACAAAACAAAGCATCATCATCATCTTCATTCTACCAACGGATGCATTCAACCCTTGCAATCCTATTTGCAACCCTTGAATTCCAGTCAGCAGACTGCCTCCCAAGGACCTAACTTCCATTTGAATTTCAGATGTAATATTTTCCTCAAATGTAGACCACTTAACATCTGAATTCTTTGGATCCCAAAATTTAAAGAAATTCCAGGTATCACATTTAAAATAGAGCTTGTCTGGATTGTTATCTGACTCCGAAATCCGAACAGATGCTCTTTTCTTACACTTACACAACTCATTCTTGAACTTGATGATTTCGCCATTGATGTGATTATATTCTCACGAACGAGAAGAAGCTGAAGAAGCCATGCTCTTCAAACAATTCAATTCTAAAAGAAAAAGTCCTAATTTTTAAATTTGCAATTTTTACTCATCTACTAAATAAGACTTCAAGCTATAAATTGAAACAACTAACCTGTTTTGGTGGAGATTTCGAGTTCCTCTATGCAGCAATCTTTCCCAAAATTCTTAATTTTGAACTTCAATTAAACTCCTCTCGTTCGCAAAAATGGATGCGTCGTCTTCAATTTACTCGTCTTCAATTTAGGGTTAAGAACGAAGAATAAATGTGAGTTTGAGTAATATTGTGCCAAGTCTGTGATTTATAAATTCACCGTGGATGTTTTTAATGACGTCACATGCCAGCTGGAACGATTTAACGGCTGAATAGACGGAAAATGAACGGAAGGACTACAAAGAAAATCATATAGGAAGTACAAGGACTGAAACGTTCACAAAAATATGATAGGGATGAAACCGTAAAAAACGCTATAAGTCAGGGACTAAATAGGTACTTATTTCACGAAGATCTATACTTTCTCCTCAATTTTTTTTTTTTTTTTTTTTTTGATATCCAGTTCCCCACGCGACTAATCCTGACCACCAGACCGGCCCTCAAGATATCGGCGGAGGTAAATCGCGGACGTGCCCTATGCAGCCAGTGCAGTAGCACCCTTATACTCTGAGCCCCAAGGGAGCCCTCCTACAAGGCAATTGCATCACTATTACATCACCAAATGGCTACTCCACCGCTCCTCGCCAAAGTGGCACTTACATCACTCTTACAACACCATTTGGTCAAGCTCCAAATGCTTCCCGTCAAGATTCGAACTCCCACACCGAGGCGCATGCCTCAAGAATGCTTCTTCCTTAACCGCACCTGGATGCGCCTGTGACTCCGCTCCCGAAACCCTGCAGTGAAAGAATTAAACCACAAAGCATTCCCCCTGCTGAATCGAACTCGCGACCTCCCGGCTGAAGCCACTACAATACCATCAGGCCAAGAGACCTTTGGTTATATTTTTATATTTTCTCCTCAATTGAATTGACATTTGGGAGGTTCACATCAGCTTTTAGTATTTATTATTTAGAAAATTGTCTTAACAGCCTTGATATTGAAAGGGGACTAATTATAAAGAACTGGTTTGGGTTTCAAACATGTATAATGATCATCTCAAATATTGGTTATTTAGCATATTTAATTCAGCATCCAAATAAGCTAAGGTATAAGTACAGCCAACTAAAAGACCAATTATGGGCGCTTGACAAATAAATTTTTTGTAATTAATCCCTTAAGATAGGTTAATGAAAGATTTGCGTGGGCCCAAGCACCGGCCCATAAAGTCATCATCATTTCTTAATTATGACGGCACGACTAAGAAAAACTTGATAACAACCGAGTAAGTATTTTTACTCGTTTTTTTTATCTGTCTAGTTTAAAGTTTTTGCTTTGTTTTATTCTATAAATAATAAATTATAAGCAGTATTTTGAATAAATTTATTCTCATAAAATTTATAAAATTACAAAAAAAAATGGTTACTTACTTAACATATTTTTCATCCGCTTATTTTATAAATAGTATTTTGAACAAATATATTCTCAACTCACTGTTCTTGATCTATTTTATATTGGGCAAATGACAATTTAGGGCCTGAAGTCGAGGGGGTGGTCTCGAAACGGGGTCCCATATCAAAATTTTGTCAATTCAGGGCACAATATTTAAACTTTTCGTCAATTAAGGGCTTTTTGACGAATTTTATTAGAAAAGTCAGTTAAGTGACGGATTTTGGACTAAATTGAAATGCAAATTAGTTACTAAAGACTGAAATGTAAATTTTTAAAAATTGATGACCGTTATAAAATATTTTTTAAAAAATAATATCTTTTGAAAATATAATATATTGTGAAAAGCTGTAATTGTTTTTATAATTTTTAAAATATGTTAAAATAAATGTTATAAATATAAAAAAAATGTATTTTTAAAGAAAATAGTATTTTTTTAAAAAAAAATTAAGAATTTTTAACGTAAATCTTGTAAAATAAATGTTATAAATATAAAAAATTGTCATTTAAACAAAAATTAATTAATTTTTAATGTAAATCTTGTAATATTTTTTTAATTCTTAAGCTATCATAATTTATTAAAAAATTATCCAAATTCAAATATTTAGTTTTTTTAACAAAAAATAATTAGTAAATTTAAAATATTGAAAAAAATAAAGATAATAGTTAATATGATTTAAAATAATTTAAGATATTAACTATTATCCTTTTTTCTAATAATTTAAATTACTAATTATTTTGCTTCAAAAAAAATTACTAATTACTCCCTCCGTCCCTAAATGTTTGTCCCATTTCTCCTTTTCCTTTGTCCCAAAAAGTTAGTCTCATTTCCAAAATTAAAGCTTCAAAATCACTAAATTTTCAAAACTTGTAACATTTAGGGACGGAGTTGTTGGGATAGAGGACCAACCAGGTTAGACATCGAAGCAAGGGGGAAGAATTTCGTCAGGGGTTTCTGGACTCAAGAGCGGCCGCGCTGCTCCTGTGCGCGACCGCGCTCTTGGACAGAAACATATGGCTCGGGGGATTTTCTTCAAGGGCGACCGCGCTGAAAGGGGAGGGCGACCGCGCTGGAGGTTTTGTCAAAGGCGTTGGATCTTCTGGACAGTAGCGCGACCGCGCAGGCCTGGAGGGCGGCCGCGCTCGGCCCGGTTTCAGCAGTCAGGAGTCCTTGTTTGTTTAGGGTTTGGTTTATTCCATATGTCATATATAAGTAAAGTTCCGCCCCAAAACTCATTGTAACACAAAATTCTACATACATAGTGCAAGATCCTGACTTGGTAGTGCCCCCAGACGTAGCCAATCAAATTGGTGAACTGGGTTAACAATTTCTTGTGTTCTTTTCTGTTTCTTTGATTTCTTGTGCTTGGTTTGTGTGTTCTAATCGTTCTTGTAGGTTTACTTGGGTTGTGGAGGGCCATATTCACAACAACTGGTATCAGAGCCTGGTTTCAAGATCAAGGGAGTTGTTCCAAGCAATCAAGAATGGGCAAGGACAAACATGTGGTTGAGAAATTCGATGGGTCTGACTACGGATATTGGAGGATGCAGATTGAGGATCTTTTGTACAACAAAGACCTCTATAAGCCTCTGAAGGGTGTCAAACCGAAAGATGAAGATCAGGAAGAATGGGAACTCATGGATCGGAAAGCCCTAGGGGTGGTTAGATCTACTTTGTCAAAGTGGATTGCGAAGACTACCAAGAAGGCGACAACCCCCAAGGAGCTATTGGATTATCTTACTGAGAGATTTGAAACTCCATCTGCTGCAAATAAGGTTGATTTGATACGCAAGATGGGTAGTCTCAAGATGCAAGAGGGAGGATCCTTGGCTAAGCACATCGATGAGTTTATGGATGTTATAGACTCATTGACAGCGGTGGAGATCAAGTTCGATGATGAGGTTCATGCGTGTTTGTTGCTAGCTTCTTTACCGGCAAGTTGGAGCGGAACGGTGACTGCAATCAACGCTTCAGCAGGTAAGAAGAAATTGAAGTATGATGATGTTAAAGACTTTCTTTTGGCCGAAGAAAATCGCATGAAGAAGTTGGGGACATCGGGTGCTTCGGGATCGGCTTTAGCTACTACTAGTAAGGGGAAGCCGGGTACTAGCAAACAAGGGAGAACCGAATCTAGGGAGAACATGGTGAGTGGTAAGGGCAAGACCGAGGAGAACAAAGACAAACCGAAGGTTGCGAAGGGATCTGTTCAGTGCTATTATTGTAAGGAGTTGGGACACTTCAAGAGGGATTGTCCAAGTCGTAAGGGCAATCAGGTGAATGTGACAGTCGAAGGTGATGATGTACTGGTTCTGAGTGTTGGTAGTGCACTAGAATCATGGGTGCTGGATTCGGGGGCATCATTCCACTCTTGCGGGCATAAGGAAGAGATGGAGAATTACACTTCCGGTGATTTCGGTAAGGTCTATCTAGCAGATGGCGAGCCTTTGGAAATCAAGGGGAAGGGGGATGTCAGAATAGGAGCATCAGACGGGAAGGTCTTACATCTGAACGGATTCAGACACATTCCGGGTTTGAAAAAGAACCTACTTTCAGTTGGGCAGTTGGACGACGAAGGTTACAAGGTGACATTCGGTCAGAACCGGGTTATTACCAAGGAGGATTGTGAGATCGCTCGGGGTAATAAGGAGGGGACTTTGTATTTGGCGAATAACACCAAGGACAGTATCGCGGTGGCAGCAGCCAAGGGTGATACGGATTTGTGGCACTGTCGATTGGGTCACATGAGTGAGACGGGGATGAAGGTGCTTTGTTCAAAGGGACTACTACCGGGTTTGAAGACAGTCAACGTGGGGATCTGCGAGGATTGTATATTTGGCAAACAGGGGAGAAATAATTTCTCAAGGACAGGTAGGGGTTTGAGGGAAGCAAAGTTGGAATTGGTTCACACGGACTTGTGGGGGCCATCTCCGGTCACGTCTCTGGGTGGTGCGTCATATTACATGACTTTCATTGATGATTCTACAAGGAAGGTTTGGGTCTATTTCTTGAAGGGGAAAGATGAGGCTTTCGAGGTATTCAAGAAGTGGAGGGCCTTGGTGGAGAATCAGACGGGACTTAAGCTTAAGTGCTTGAGATCAGACAATGGTGGGGAGTATGAGCTTGGTGAGTTTAGGGAATATTGTGCTGCGAATGGCATTCGTATGGAGAAGACTCCAAAGCGGACACCACAACTCAACGGGGTAGCAGAGAGGATGAACAGAACATTGAATGAGCGGGCTAGAAGTATGAGATTGAAGTGTGGACTTTCGAAGACGTTCTGGGCATATGCAGTTGACACGGCAGCTTTCTTGATCAATCGGGGACCATCGGTACCATTGGGGAATGGAATTCCAGAGGAAGCTTGGAGTGGCAAGGTGTAACTGTTCTTCGCATATTTGGCTGCGTTTCTTATGTTCATGTTGATTCTTTGAGAGAACTAAATTAGATGCTAAATCAAGTGTACATTTATTGGGTATGGCGGGGATGACTTCGGGTACAAGTTTTGGGATGACCAAAATCATAGAGTTATTCGTAGTCGAGATGTGGTATTCAATGAACAGGTTTTGTACAAGGACAGAAAGGGGGCATCTGATGACACTAGTTCGGAATCGGAAATTGTAGAGGTGGATATTCCTAACTCGGGTGGGAGCAGAACGGTTCATGATGACCATGGTCAGGAGGTCACTGAAGATGAACCACGTACTCCGAAACCGGATATTCCGCTGCGTAGATCCAGCAGGTTGTGTGGATCGCCTGACAGGTATACTCCATCCAATTATTATTTGCTGTTGACAGATAATGGGGAACCGGAATGTTATGCGGAGGCTGTTCGTAGTGCACTTTGCAACAAGTGGAAAGCTGCGATGGATGATGAGATGGACTCATTGAAGGCCAACAAAACTTGGGAGTTGACTGAACTACCTAAGGGGAAGAAGGCATTGCATAACAAGTGGGTTTACAGGATCAAGGAGGAAGCAGACGGTAGCAAGCGTTACAAGGCAAGACTGGTTGTAAAAGGGTTTCAGCAAAAGTACGGTATTGACTACACCGAAGTATTCACTCCGGTTGTGAAGATGACCACTATCAGAATGGTTCTGGGGATTGTAGTGGCGGACAACTTGTTGCTTGAACAAATGGATGTGAAGACAGCCTTCCTTCATGGGGACTTGGAGGAAGAGATTTACATGGTACATCCAGAGGGTTACTTGTCTAAGGGTAACGAGGAGCTAGTTTGCAGATTGACTAAGAGCTTGTAGGGCCTTAAACAAGCTCCTAGGCAGTGGTACGGGAAGTTTGACGGATTCAAGCATGACATTGATTTTATCAGATGTGAGGCGGATCATTGTTGCTACTTCAAGAACACGGACAATGGGTATATTATCTTGCTGTTATATGTGGACGACATGCTAATAGCGGGCTCTAGCAGTAGAGAGGTAAACAGATTGAAGACTCAGTTGTCAGAACGGTTCGAGATGAAGGATTTGGGAGAGGCCAGGAAAATTTTGGGCATGCGGATTGACCGGGATAGGGAGTCGGGCAAGTTGGTTCTTTCACAAGCAGAATACGTTGAGAAAGTCTTAGCAAGGTTTTGTATGGAAGAGGCGAAGCCAACAGGGACGCCATTGGGTATGCATTTCAAGCTATCCGAGAAGGACTCGCCTAAGGGCAAGGAGGAGCGTGACAAGATGGAGAGAACTCCATATGCTTCAGCAGTAGGGAGTCTCATGTATGCAATGGTGTGTACAAGGCCGGACATTGCACATGCGGTGGGAGTAGTCAGCCGGTTTATGGGCAATCCAGGAAAGCAACATTGGGAAGCGGTTAAGTGGATCCTACGTTACTTGAAGGGTACTGCTGGTAAGGCTCTGTGTTTCTCGAGCAAGGAAGTGGTGTTAGCGGGTTATGTTGATGCGGACTTGGCATCAAGTGATCTTGATAAGAGGAGGAGTACTACGGGTTATGTGTTTACATTGGGTGGTACGGCAATCTCCTGGGCTTCTAAATTGCAGAAGATCGTGGCGCGATCGGCAGGCGAGAATATGTGGCAGCGATGAGGCGAGTAAAGAGATGGTATGGTTGCAGAACTTCTTGGGTGAACTTGGGAAAACGCGAAGTGGTAACGTTCTCTACAGCGATAGTCAGAGTGCAATACATTTGGCTAGAAATCCGGCGTTTCATTCAAGGACGAAGCACATTGAACTGAGGTTTCACTACATCAGACATCTCTTGGAGGAGAAGATCTTGGGACTAGAGAAGATATTGGGATCGGAGAACCCGACTGACATGTTGACAAAGGTTGTGAACCTTGAGAAATTGAAGCTGTGCAAAGCTTCAATTGGGCTCGGAGAGTAGAAGGGGAGGATGGCACTACCATGATCGAGGTGAGCACTAGGAGGACACCAAGGATGAGTTGAAGACGGATACCGGGCTTATATGTGTGGTTGATCTCTAGGTGGGAGATTGTTGGGATAGAGGACCAACCGGGTTAGACATCGAAGCAAGGGGGAAGAATTTCGTCAGGGGTTTCTGGACTCAAGAGCGGCCGCGCTGCTCCTGTGCGCGACCGCGCTCTTGGACAGAAACATATGGCTCGGGGGATTTTCTTCAAGGGCGACCGCGCTGAAAGGGGAGGGCGACCGCGCTGGAGGTTTTGTCAAAGGCGTTGGATCTTCTGGACAGTAGCGCGACCGCGCAGGCCTGGACGGCGGCCGCGCTCGGCCCGGTTTCAGCAGTCAGGAGTCCTTGTTTGTTTAGGGTTTGGTTTATTCCATATGTCATATATAAGTAAAGTTTCGCCCCAAAACTCATTGTAACACAAAATTCTACATACATAGTGCAAGATCCTGGCTTGGTAGTGCCCCCAGACGTAGCCAATCAAATTGGTGAACTGGGTTAACAATTTCTTGTGTTCTTTTCTGTTTCTTTGATTTCTTGTGCTTGGTTTGTGTGCTCTAATCGTTCTTGTAGGTTTGCTTGGGTTGTGGAGGGCCATATTCACAACAGGAGTATTACATAACGGCGGTGTATATTATCAATAATTTTCAAAGCGTTCGTAAAAATAACCAAAATTAAAGCTTCAAAATTACTAAATTAAAATGTTTGAAAAGTCAAATGGTACAAACATTTAGGGACGGAGGGAGTATTTTAGATTGAATAATTTATAAAATATATAAATAAAAATAGATAAAATAAAATAAATATTTACAAAAAAATATGCTGCTTCTCTTTTCTTTACAAAAAATATTCTGGAAAATAAAACTTCCTCATCTTTCTCTCAACCATGGCAGTCACCCCACTCTCTCACCTCATCTCATGACCATGGCCACCGTCACCCACACGTCACCTCTGGTAAGTTCTTGATCCACCCCAATCGCACCTCCTCCTCCTCCATCCAAAGCTGTCCCTAAATTGTTACCCCATTGGACCCATCCAAAAACCTAGATCTGCAATCGCCTCCCCCTCCCCAAATCTGCAGATCTACAATCGTCCATATGTTGATGGACAATGCTTGTGTATGGTGGGTGGATGATTTGGTTGGAAAAATGATTGCTAGGGGTTGGGGAGATTCAACCAGGTTGTTGTCAGTCTATGAGAGAGAAGGATGAGTAGCGGTCAAAGGGAGAGAGAGGGATTCAGCGCTGAAAAGGGAGAAAGTGGGGCTTAGGGCTTCATCGGCTGGTGGTGGTTTGGGAGAGGGGGAGGAACGACGGGGAAGTGTGGTGGTGGGTGTGGCCTGCCGTCATGAAGGTAGGAAGGAGGGGTTGCGTGGGTTAAAGAAAAATTTGGGAAAGAAGGGGATAACTTTTTTGTGTTTAAGAAAATATTTTTTATATATTTTAATTAATTAAATTGTGTTTCATTAAAAAAAACTTGATTAAGAAAAAAATATAAATTGGGTAAGCATATTTTTTGTAAAAAAATTAGTTTTTTTTTTTAAAATGACAATTTTTTTTATATCTATAACATTTATTTTACAAGATTTACATTTAAAATTAATTAATTTTTTTTTAAAAATACTATTTTCTTTAAAAATATATTTTTTAATATTTATAACATTTATTTTAACATATTTTAAAAACTATAAAAATAATTACAACTTTTCACAATATATTATATTTTCAAAAAATATTATTTTTTAAAAAAAAAATATTTTGTAACGGTCATCAATTTAAAAAAATACATTTCAGTCCTTAATAACTAATTTGCATTTCAATTTAGTCCAAAATCCGTCACTTAACTGACTTTTCTAACAAAATCCGTCAAAAAGCCCTTAATTGACGAAAAATTTAGATATTGTGCCCTGGATTGACAAAATTTAGATATGGGGCCCCGTTTCGAGATCACCCCCTCGACTTCAGGCCCTAAATTGTAATTTGCCCTTTTATATTTGTTCTTTTAAAGTGTGTAAAAACAAAATAAGAATTTCAAATCGAGACGAAAGGAGTAATATTTTTTACAAGTTCAAAGATGGAAAGAGGAGGACACATAGAATCGCCTAAATTGAAGTGACCAAAATGAAGGGAATGATATAACACAATATCATGACCTAATTTGAAGTTGTCAAAAAAGAAAAGAGTATGACACAATAGCATCGCCTACTCTGAAGTGGTCAATGAGAGGGGAAAGAGATGACACAACATGATTGCCTAATTGGAAGTGGCTAAATAGGGAAATGAGATGATACAATAGAATCACTTAATTTGAATTGGTAAAGGAGAAGGGAAGGAGATGACACAATAATATTACCTAAGAATGTGTTAAGTTTTGAGAATATGAGAAATAGAGATGATTATAAGGGATTTTGTGGGTTATTTTTGAGGGCGGGAAGATGAATATTAGGAAAGATCATTGAAGATGGAAGAGTCATGGGTTAGGAAGGAAGAGAAAAAAAAAAAAAGAGGGTTTGATTGGTTCCATGTGAGGAAAGTATAACTTTTAATTTTTGATAGATTGATAAGTATGATTGAAGAGTTTGAGTCGACAGGGTTAGAGAGGGTTAAGCATGAGTGATCATGGGAGAAAAGATAGCGGAAAAAAAAGTTGGTTAAATATTATTATTCATAAAGTAATTATTTATATAACAGGTGAATTATTTGTCAATCTATTCTAGATATATCAAATAAAAAGCTATACAATAGTAATTAGGAAAATAAATAATAAAAGCTATAATAAAATCTTCAATAATATTTATATATATCTCTAATAATTTCCCATTCTTTTCTGAAAGGTTTGATTTTGTTTTCTGCAATTTCCCTTTCACATAAAACTAGGTTTGTTGTTCAATTTTACTTTGATATTTCTATGTTTGTGATTTGGATTTTGTTTGTTAGATTGATACATAAATCTCATCCCTCTTTCTAAATCTAAACTCAAATATGATTTATCAATTATTTGTTTTTGGGATATCTTATTTATATAAGTCTAAGCACAAAATCTGAATTTTTTGTCATTCGTGTGGTTTAATTTCAAAAAAAAAATTTGTATTACCTTTTCTGGGCATGTTATAATCGCAAGTAAATAATTTATCATAATATTGACATTTAATTTATGAGTAATATTAAACCAATAAAAGGCTTACAAATCATATTTGAATTTGAATGAGATAAGCATGTGATTAAGAAACCAAAAAGATCAACTCCCTCCGTCCCAATAGTAGAAGCTTTTCATTTTGTCATTTTGAGTGTCCCGTTAAAATCTTTCACTTTTCTTTTTTGGCAAATAATCGTTACTACTTTCTCCATTTATTCTCTCTCCTACATTATTTTAATACTCACAACACCATTATAATTTACTATTCTCTCCACTCATTTTCTCTCCTATTTTCAAATTACACTCACAATATTTTTTCTTCCTGAACGGGATATTCTGTGATGGGCCGAGCCCAATACTTTTCTACGAGCCCAGAGGCCCAGCGGGCCCATCAAAAGACCACCCACAAAGGATCAGATCAAAGCCTTGGGCCATAGCCCGTCCAACATTGGTTGGCAGTCGTCGCCACTGAGCGACCAAGCCCATCCAAACGACGAGCTATCGCGCCATTAATGGAAGGGCTAACTTCTAACCCGTCGATACGCCAAGAAGAGATCGCCGACAATGAGCTAGGCCCCTCTAACAACGAGCCTTCCCTCGACGCCAACCGGCGCTCGTCCAAGAGTGAGCGTCGTCACTGAACGACTAACCCCTCTCTCGTCGAGACATGCCTCGGAGAGACGACCCAACCGGACATACGGCTCCAGTCGTCTCTTCCATTAAGCTTCCTCAACAAGCTTGGTTAATTAGCTAATTTGGGATAATGTCGGACTCAAGCATACAGTGCCTTATTACATGTGCAATCATGCAATCGCAATAACTACAAAAAGGTACACAGGTTGACTTTCCCTTATAAGGCAAGCCGCTATCAATGTCGAAGTGCGGTGTCCTTACATAGACGGACCAATCCCGGCGTGACACGTGTACACCTAGAAGACAGAGCTGATCTAACGGTTGGAGACCATCCAATCCAACGGCTCTGGTGAAAATCCTAATATCACTATTCCTACTATAAATAAGAGAGTATCAACATGGACAAAGGTAATGTTTGATTTACATATTCACGTACCCACACACATATCATATTACCTGCACCACTTTTCAGTCCATCATCTTACTCTCACGCCGGAGGGGCTTGCCGGAAGACCCCCGGTGCAGTTTCACCCTTGTTTCTTGTGCTGTGCAGATCCATAGCTAGCTCATTCATTGCTGGACACAAGGAACTGAGCCCACACGTTTTCCTGCGCGATCAGATTGATTCCATTGCCGGGAAATCGTGTTAGTGATCTCTAGTAGAAGGAATACGGCCAGAAGAGTGTGAAAAATGGTGTCAGATGGCCATACGGCCAGCAAGTCTACAGAGCATGATGAGGCGTACTCACCCCAAAGAAGAAAATCCTAGGCCACCCTCACCACCTAGGAACCCTAACTTAAGGGTTACCAGGTCACAGGGGATGGTTGACGATACATGCCTTCAAACGGCCAGGAGAAGAGAGAAAAGGCCTGCTGCTGAGCGCCAGAGGAGACCTCCACTGGAAAGGAGGCCTGAGACAACGGCAAGATATGCAGGAGGTCCCTCTAACCCTAATCTCGACAGAGCGGCTTTCCTCGTCGAAAGAGCCAACGCCCTCAAGGAGTTTTTGCAAATCCAAGACGAGCTCATTCGTATGGCCGCTCCTCAAGCCCCCCAGGCATCCCACCAAACAATCTCGTCAGGAAGGAAGAGAAGAAACCAGAGAGAGAATGCTGGTCGTCGCGAAGGGACTGCCACTGAGAATGAGCGGGTTGTACCACAGCTTGACCTAAGGGATCACATTAATGAGAGACGGAGCCAAGGAGCACCGTCGCAGCAACGACGACCTGGGGAAGCAGACCCTCGTAGAGCGTTAGTCGTCGAGAATCCTGAAGCAAATCAGAATCAAATTGTCCGTGGTCGTCTACAGACTCCGTCATCAAGAAATGAACAAGCGCAGAGCCAAAGAGAGAGAACTCGTACCCCACCTCGTCATGAACGAGAAATGTCAAGATCTTATAGGCCGTCTCCCCCTCCTAGCTACAGGGAGCGATCCATCTCACGATGACCTGCCCCCACCGTGAGGCAACGGTCTAACACCGTTACCCGGGGGCCCCGTCAAGATAGAATTCCCCAAGCCGTCCCAGCAGGAGGGGTAGATATGAGAGAGTTCTTGAGGCTGAGGCGCCAAGTGGAGGAACTGACGAGCTGTTGGTCCCAAAGGTGGCAACAAGGGTGAAAATACAGCTAGAGGGGGGGGTGAATAGCTGTTACAAATTTTTCTCCCTTAAATAAAATTTAAACCTCTTGCTTACAAAATCCTCTTGCAGTTGATAATAGACTACAAGTGATAGTGTAAAATGCACAGCGGAATATTTAGAGTTACAGGGCGGTTTTGTTAGGAGAGGTTTGTAAAGCGGTTTTAAGTGAGGTTGATAAGTGAGGTTTACAAACAAGTGAGGTTTTGATACTGTTAACTCCAAACACTATTTCACAATAATGGATATCTAAATAAAGATCAAACAGAGACAGAGATAAATAATTAGTAAGCACAAGAAATATAAATGCAGAAAGTAAGAACACAATATTTGGAGTGGTTCAATCGATAAACGATCTACGTCCACTACCAAGATGGTTAGTCTTGGATTTCTAAGAGAGATTTTATATTAAGTATTTGAGAGATTACAAAGTACAATAAAATCTTTACTATGAAGAACAAATCCAAAACTATAACCAGTGTATCTCTAATGAATAAACTATGTGTTTAAACAAGAGAGGTGTGTGTGTGAGAACAAGATCAAGGCTCTTTAAATCTAAGAGATGTAGAGCACAATGATTCTTGAATGTGTTAAGGCTTGATTTAAAATTTGGGGAATATTTCTTGAAGTATGAAGATGAAGATTCAAAGGACTTGGAATTTACGGGCAAAGCTTCAATCTTCGTATGAACACGGCACTTTCTCAATTTTTCAAGCAATCTTCAAATGGTGAAGATTGGGGTATTTATACCCAAGCATCCAAAATGTAGCCGTTGGACACGGTGATGAAGGACGGTACTTGATGCTTTCTTATTGGTCCACAAAGAACCACTTTTGTCCTTTGGTACAAGAGTTGCGAGATAAAGCCGATAATGCTCCAGTCGCAAGCAATGAGGTTTGGACACTGTCACCTATTAAAGATCCTTGCAGATCTTTTCGACTTTGAATCACGTGACAAGATAAGGTGGTTGACATTGGATATTGCGATGTGGATCACAAAGTCAAAGAGCGGTTCACTTCAAGTCTCAATCATTGGGGCGGTTACGGAGTACAGGCGGTTTGACAAGTGCGGTTGGTAACTCCGGTGAGGTTGCAAAAAAGGGCGGTTAATGATGAGCCGCAAAGGAGCGGTTCATCATCAAAGGGCGGTTGCAATTTAGTAGTTCAAGAGTTGTTTCAAACAAGGGATTTCACCAGCAAATGCTAAGGGCGGTTTTGCTAGGCGGTTCCAAAGAAGCGGTTTGAAACTTCCGAACCGCAACTCTCAATTCCAATGAGTCTTGTGCCAGTCTTCAAGCCTAAATTTAACCTAATCTATAAAATGGACTTAACTAAAGAATTGAAGTCTAAGCTTCATTACATAGGGTCCTAAAGTCCTTAAAATAGACAGGAGGTTATGGTATCAATCAAATCTAATACAAAAATAGGAGGGTTAAAACATGCATACCCAACAATCTCCCCCTATTTGATTGATGCCATTACCTACTATAACTAAAGCAAACATTGTACTTGGTAAGAACATGTCCATAAGAATTAACATGGTAATTCATGTCCCAAGTCAATGCACACACTTAGCTTAAGCTATAGATTTCTTATACTTTCTAAAAGATAAAAACTTACAATATGGAAAGTATAGAAATGCATTCAGTGCACTTAAGAAATATGAGATTAAGTTCAAAGTGCGGTTTAAACTGAATGTTTAAACTTCAATTCAAAAAAAAATGATTTTAAGTTGAAAAATATTTGAATGAGGTTTAAAACCATAAGAGGTTTCATTGTTCTACAAACAAGCAGTTTGATATGAACAAGGTTTTTGGAACCATGATGCAATTTCCATTAATTCCTCAAGTGGTTACAAAACAGGAATGAAAGAAAATTACAGGGTTACAAAAAAATGTTGGACAAAAGAAAATACAAAGAGAGTGCGGTCCAACAACAAAAGAGTTTAAAAAAAATACAGAGCAATAGCGGTTTAGGGTTGATGCGGTTCTTGACCTTGTGCTGCCACTGCGGTTGATTGATCTCTGGATTCCTTGCAAGATTTGAGGCAGAGGTTTCAGACTTCAAAGATTTTCTAATTTTTCTCACCTCTTCTGCGGTCCTTCCTTGAGCGGTCACCAATCTTTCTAAGATATTTGCTTGAGCATCAATTTTGAGATTGGCATCGGAGAGAGCTTTGGAATTATCAGACACTTGATCAGATAGCTCACCAATTGAGGTTTGAAAGGAGGCGTTCAAAGAATTGAACAAGGTGTGAATCTCCCCCTGACTGCTGCGGTGCGAACGGAGATAGCTTGATCGTGGGATCAAGATCAACAAATACTTGGATGGAGGATTTTAATTCATTGATGTGGCTTCAAGTTTAGTGGTGAATCCTAGCTTGATATTTTCAAGGCGGTCATTGAATTCATCCTTGACTTCGTTTAACTTAGCCATCAAAGCATCATCAAGGGAGTTTGTCTTGATTTCCAGCTTCTCTTTGACATCATCAATTTCCCGAGAAGAATATTTGCTTCAACCGCATTCAAGGCGGTTTGAAATTCTTGAGAAGAAGGCGGTTGAGAATTGACAGATTTGAGGAATTCGGCTGGAGGGAATCAAAGGCGGTTTTGGAGGCGTGAGAGTTGAGAAATCATTTCCTTGAGGTCGAGTCTCCAAATGATTGGATTTGAACAACACCTTCACTAGATCCTTCTTGAAATTTTCAAAGCAAGAGTCACCGAGGCTTTAACAATGTTTGCAATATCCTTCTCCCCTTAATGGCATCAAGTCTCTGAGCAAAACTCTTTAAGGAGTTCTTATGATCAGCCATTTGTAGGGTTTGAGAGGCAATCAGATGGGACTGAGATTCAGCAAGTTTTTGAAGGGAGCGGTTGGAAGCTTCAAGGGAGGCATTGGAAGCGGTTAGCTTGACAATGTGTCCTTGGTTTATCATGAGGTGGGACTGAATAAGATGAAGGGTGGAAAGGATTTGGGAGTAGTCAGAGGGTGGAGGAGCGGTTGATGATGAGGGAATAAAAGTGAAGGCAGAGGGGCGGTTGAGAATATGTAGGAGGAGCGGTTGAAGGGATTTGGGAAAGGAGGGTTTGAAAAATACGTGAGGCAGGTATAGTATAAGGAGATGAGGTTAGAGTTGAGATGGGGGCGGTTGGGTTGTGGGCGGTTGGGAGGGGGGCGGTTGGGATAGGGGCGGTTGGTATAGGGGCGGTTGGTATAGGGGCGGTTGGGATAGGGGCGGTTGGTATAGGGGCGGTTGATATGGGGTTGGAATGAGTTGAGTTGGATTTTTGTGGGAAGAGATAGGGGATTTAGCAGGGGATTTAGAAGGGGATTTTTGGGTGCGGTTTGAGTTATGAGGGGATGATTGGTGTATGGGTGAATTTTGTGGTGAAGGGGTTGGAGTTCTAAGCCTAGAGGTTGAATGGGCTGGGCCTGCTGATGGCTTGGATGTCCATTCAGTAAAGGCTTTGGGAATTGAGGTGGCTTGATTTTGAGGGGTTTGAAATTCAGAGGGGGATGATGAGTCTGAATTGGATTTGGAGGAGGATTTATCAAAGTAGGAGGAGGTTTCACCAGGTATTTTGAGGTTGGATTTGGCAATAGTGTGAAGGTAGTGTTTCTTTGGAGGGGTTGTTTTCTTGGCCATTTGTTTGAACCTCCTCTTCTTGGGATTCTCCCCCTGAGCGGTTGCAGTTTTGGGAGGAGGAGATGGAGAAAGAGGTTCAGGAGAAAGGGATTTGGAAGAAGAAATATGTTGGGTAGGAATTGGAGAAGAGGTTTGAGTTTGAATGGGTGAAGAATGAGGAGTTGGAGCATGAGATATGGTTGGAGAGGGAGGCGGTTGAGTTTGAGGAATTGGTTGCGGTTGGGGTGGCGGTTGAACTTGCGGTTGAGAAGTAGCAAGCGGTTCAGAAGGTGGTTTCTTTCCCTTGGCAGCCTTCCTCAATTCTGCCCTTCTTTCCAACTTGTCCAGCTTTGCCTTGTAAAAGGCAGCTTTATCTTCCTCAGAGAGATTGGCAGTAGCAGTCTTCACAGATTTTGCCTTCTTGATTAAAGGAGCAACTCCAGCATCCTCTTCTTCTTCCTCATCAGTAGGCTCATCTCTCAAAACAAATTCCTCCTGAGGCTTAGCACTTTGACTAGCACCTGCGGTTTGAACACGCGGTTGAGGTGGTGCGGTCCTTGGCTTCTTGGCCTGCGGTTCTAGGACAATGTTTTTCCTTCTAGAGGCCTTCTTGATTGCCTTTCCTAGAGCAGTAACCGCGGTTGCAGGAGACATCTCAACATAGAACTCCTTGGGGTTGAGAGTATCAGCATCATATAGGAATTTATACTGGGTATCTCCAAAAGAGTATCTGAAGTTGTGACAAACCCTGGTTCCAAGGGAGTCACCTTCACCCATTGATACTGATAACTCAGGAGTTGAGAGTCTGAGATCCTCTAAGTGCTGATAGCTTGTAAACAATGCGGTTAGGAGCCTGCAGAATGGTCTCCACCTTTGATGCTCATTCTTGATCCTAGATTGATATGCATCAATAGAACTAGCCAGTTCCTTCATCAAAATTTTGGGCCAATTCAGCTTAATTCCATTGTAAATGGCACAGCAGTAAATCCATTGCTGAGTAGTGAAGTTGTTGTGGTTGCCAGTCTTACCACACACAGACATTCCTACTAAATAGCCCAAGTGGCTCATAAGCTCACCAAATTCCCTCCTTGCTTTCTTTTTGTAATAACCGAGAGAGAGAAGTCGGATTGATTGATAGAGCGGTTGCATCCAACACTTCCTGATCAACCTCCATGGGGCATCCAGAAACATGAAATCCAAAAGTACTTCTAATATCCAGATGATCAATGGATATATCGAAGCCTTCAACACTGCCAACCAGGCACTTGATCTTGGTGCCATCTGATAATACTCTGTCTCCTAGAACAGCTGAGGAGTAAAACTGATCCACAAAGGACGGAATGATATAAGATTGGCCTTTGTTGAAGAGAGGGAGGATTCCAGAGGTAGTTAGTCTTCTGATCATTTCTCTACCAAGAGCATCTCCTTGGAGCTCAGTCTCATTAATCTCATATCCTGGTAGAAAGAACTTAGGATCCTACAAAATGAAACAAAGGGTTTAGATCCAAACAGTGATTCACGATTCACAAGCGGTTTGGGCATCTATGCGGTTGGCAATTGATGCGGTTGAAAATGTTGAGAACTCCAAACCTCAAGTAAATTGTGAACACAACAAAACACTTAGAAAATATGTAAAAGATTATACTAGTACGTGGCATTGTAATCCAAGTTTATCCCACACTGCAAGCAGTGCTTGGAGAGGAAGGTTATGGTGTCCAGCCCATATACTAAGTAATATCTCAAACAAACTTAGCATGCGGTTTCAAAATGACAGGCGGTTCATATTTTGCATGCGGTTCAAAAGTGAATGCGGTTTGAAGAGAACATGCGGTTGAAATCAAGGAGTTTTCATGAATGCGGTTCCAAACAATCAAGGCATGCGGTTGATTATTCACAATAGTGCATAAAAATTTTATAGAAAAATTTTCTAAGTATAAAAACATGTGTGAAAATCAAATGAACCAAAACATGTGACACTTTTAACATGGCATATGAACGGTCATGTTGAAGGCATGATGAACACGAAGAACACTAAAAACGAGAGATTCAACAAAAGTTCACCAAAATCAACAAATAACATGTCAAAATGATCACATTGAGCAGTAGATTAACAATATAACCTTAAAAATTCATACTTTGCTCAGAATCACCAAGAACAGGCAAGAACACTCAAATGGGTTTTCGAATAAGAAAATTTTAAAATCCAAAATCAGTGTTCAAATCATTGGTTGATCGTAAAATAAATTACATATAAAGAATCTAACAACAATTCCGAGCATAACCCAACTGAAATCATGCAAAATGATCAACTAAATAGACAGTTATGAACAAAAATCTCTTCAAGGGTTTCGAAGCTTGAAGGTCCATTAATGGCGGATTCATAGACATTTGTACATAAATGAAGAGAGATGAAGTTAAGAAAGACATACCATATCAGTGAATGGTGCTTTAGGTGCCATCGAAGATTCAAGATTTAAAGATTAAGTTTTTGAAGATTTTTAGAGAGAGAGAGAGAGAGTGAAGATGAAGTTTGGTAGGAAAGGACGGTGCAGAGAGTGACAGAGTTTGAAAGGTTAAAATGTTGGTTATTGGTTTTTATTTATAGGAAGGTTTTCAAGTAAAGGACAGTTGAAAAGACTTTTTGATTTCCCATAAAAGAAATCATTCCTCTGATTGCACCCTTTCATCTTCTTCTCTTTTGCCAATGACGGCTGACATGATGGCCTTAAATGCTAATGTTCCCTTTGCATTAAATGCATTTAAATTTTAAAATAACGTGGGAAAACATTTGCAAAAATGCCCTTATGTCAAAAAGTAGACTGAAATGAAATTAAAGAAACTTACCTTGGGTCCACGTGGCAGTGCGGTTTGAATAGGTTCTTAAAACCGCATAGCTTCTCTAAAGCTAAGAAATATCAAAACATTGGAAATACATTGTTGAGAGCGGTTTGAAGATGGAGCGGTCACAAGCATACGGCGGTTGGTAATATGCGGTTGGAAGTACGCGGTTGATCACATATGCGGTTGACCACTCAAGCGGTTGAAATCAATGCGGTTCAACAAAGGTGCGGTTGAAAATTCTCAAATAAGAAATACAACCTAAACTTAACACACAAGTTAGCAAATAAAAAGTAATGGAATTTATTTAAGTTCAAGCATACCCATTTCTCCTACGAGGAAAGAAAACCTCTTGGAGTCAAGAGCCTTGGTGAGGATGTCGGCAATCGATTATCTGTCCCCACATACTCTAAATGGATATTCCTCTTCTCCACATGGTCTTTGAGGAAATGATACTTGATATCAATATGCTTGGTCTTGGAATGCATGACAGGGTTGTTGGAGGCTGAAATTGTTGAAGTGTTGTCACACATGATAGGGCAATTCCCTTCATGGATTCCATAGTCCACCAACCGCCGCTTCATCCAAAGGATTTGACAAGAACAACTACCGGCAAGAATATACTCGGCCTGCCGTGGTTGACACGAAACGAAGCTTGCTTCTTGCCGGCCCAAGCAACTAGTCTATTTCCAAGGAAATGACAAGTACCACTAGTGCTTTTCCTCGTCAATAGTACAAGCCGCATAATATGCATCCGAATAACCTACAAGATCGAAATTCGAATCTTTGGAATACCAAAGTCCAAGGTTAGTGGTTCCGGATAAATAGCGGATTATACGCTTGACCGCAATAAGATGTGCTTCTCTAGGATCCGCTTGATAGCGTGCACATACACGTACACTAAACATGATATCGGGCCTACTAGCGTTAAGTAAAGTAATGAGCCGATCATACCTCGATATAAAGTCCGATCAACTTTCTTACCTTTGAGATCCTTATCTAGCTTATTGCCGGTGGCCATAGGAGTATCATATGCTTTAGCATTTTCTAATCCAAACTTCTTTATTAACTCCTTGGTGTATTTGGCTTGGGCGAGGAAAATACCTTTCTTCGCATTGCTTGATTTGAAGCCCGAGGAAGAATGTTAATTCTCCCATCATGCTCATCTCAAACTTGCTTTTCATTAGCTTTTCGAAACGCTTACAAAGTAACTCATTAGTAGAACCAAAAATAATATCATCAACATAAATTTGAACAAGTAAAGTATGCTCATTATATTTGGCAATAAAAAGAGTTGTATCAATTTTACCGCGTTTAAATCCTTTTTCTAGTAAAAATTTAGAAAGAGTCTCATACCATGCCCTTGGAGCTTGCTTAAGTCCATACAAAGCTTTCGAGTTTGTAGACATGATTGGGAAATTTGGAGTCTTCAAATCCAGGTGGTTGGGCAACATACACGGTCTCTTGCAGTTCGCCGTTGAGGAATGCACTCTTAACATCCATTTGATATAACTTGAAATGCTTGAAAGAGGCGTAGGCTAAGAAGATTCTGATAGCTTCCAATCTTGCAACTGGAGCAAAGGTTTCATCATAATCAATTCCTTCTTCTTGCCTATATCCTTGTGCAACCAACCTTGCTTTATTCCTAGTGATGCTTCCATTCTCATCCATCTTATTCCTAAATACCCACTTAGTTCCTATCACTCCTTGATCTTGAGGTCTAGGCACCAAAGTCCAGACCTTGCATCTTTCAAACTGGTTGAGTTCTTCTTGCATAGCAACGACCCAACTGGAATCTTGGAGTGCTTCATCAATCTTCTTGGGTTCAACTTGAGATAAAAGAGATGTATGCTCGTCATAATTTGATCTCCTTGTTTGAACACCGGAAAACAGATCACCAATCACATTTGTGAGGGGGTGATTGCTGACTTCACGAACCTCCGGGGGTAAGTCTGGTTGGGTCGAGGTATCTTTGAAGATCTTCAATTGGAACATCGTTAGATCCTTCAAATAAGTCATGGAAGGTTATTTGACGAAGAGGTTCTATAAGCTGGATAGGGGAATTCTCAACTTCTTCTTCCCTTGCAGTTGCATCTGGAGAGGTTTCTTCAGGTGCGGTTTCAAAATTGCGGTTTTGGGGAATTTCAGTTGAGGGTGCTGGATTTTGCGGTTGAGGTTCAGGTGCGGTTTGAGGTTCACCTGGTTCATTATGCTCAACAAAATCATCAAGAACATTTGGAGCCAAATTTGGCTCAAGGAGAGAATGCTCATCGAAAGTAACATGGACAGACTCTACTATTTTTAAACTAGTTTTATTGAAAACACGAAAAGCTTTAGAATGTTTAGCATACCCAACAAAAATACCTTCGTCGGCCTTGGCTCCGAATTTACCTCTATTTTCTCTTCCGTTGTAGAGGACAAAGCATTTGCAAGCCCAAAGATCTTGAAGAATGCAATGTTGGGGTTCTTCCTCGCCAAAGCTCATAGGGAGTCTTGTTATAGGTTTTGTTGATGAGGAGCGGTTACGAGTGAAGCATGCGGTATTGATTGCTTCGGCCCAAAAATGCGAGGTAGCTTCGCTTGAGATATCATAGTCTTTCCGGCCTTCAATCAACGTCCTATTCTTCCTTTCCACAACCCCATTTTGTTGTGGAACACCAATGTGGAAAAATTGTGATCAATCCCGTGGTCATCACAATACCGAGCAACACCGTTGTTCTTAAATTCTCGTTCCATTATCTCGATCGAACACTAACGATGTCATCTTCTTTTTGAGTTTGGAGCCGTCTAAAAAGTGCGGTGAGAATCTCATAACAATCATCTTTGGAAATCATCATCTCAACCCACGTATATCTTGAGTAATCATCCACCACCACTAAAGTATATCTATTTCCTCCAATACTGGCAGTGGTTACGGGTCCAAACAAATCTATGTGAAGCAGTTGTAAGCATCTTGAAGTTGAAGGAGCGGTCTTCTCGGTGAAAGACGACGCGGGCTGCTTACCAAGTTGACATGCACCGCATTTCTCTCGGATGGTGGTCAGCCACTTTGGGTAAACCACGAACGAGGTTTTCCTACCAATCTTTGCAAGATACTTGAAGTTCAAGTGGCTCAACCTCTTGTGCCATAGCCAACTATTTTCGCTCACATTCTTAGCTACAAAACAGAGATTAGTAATACTACATGCAGAATTTAGATCAATAATGTAAATATTACTCTTACGAATCCCCGTGAGTAGGGTGACGCCGGAAATGCTATCTTTGATAAAGCAATTGGATGACGTGAAGTTGCAAAGCATTCCTTTGTCGCAAAATTGAGAAATTGAAAGGAGGTTGTGCTTGAGTCCATCGACAAGAGAAACCTTCTCAATAGTTAGATTTCCTCTCCTTATAACACCATATCCAATGGTTTTGCCTTTGTTGTTGTCACCAAAGGTTACAGATGGACCACTTGCTTCAACGACATCTTCAAGTAATGATCTATCTCCGGTCATATGTCTTGAGCGACCACCGTCAAGATACCATTCATTATCCTTGGAGTGACCGGCCATGAAGCGAGAGGACCCGAAATGTAAACATTAAGAACGAGGTCCCCTTTATTCCTTGGGTCCTGAAGTTAGCAACCCTTTACGACCCACACTTTGTTGACGTAAGGAGGTTTGCTCTTCCTGGCATTGGATGTGAACCGCAAAAGGCATTCTGCAGCCTTGTGACCTAAACCATCACACACGTAACATTTGTAATAGCTACAAGCTTCATGAGGTTTTACTAACTCCTTACTCTTCTTAGGAGTTGCATGCGGTTTTGGACAAGGAAGCGGCTTGGGAGGAGCGATTCAGCTAACATTCCAAAAGTGATACGAAGGGAACAGGCTTTGGTTTGAGCACGTATTTTCGGGGAACGCTATTCTCGCTTTTGAAGGCGGGAGGAGCGGTCGAAGAAGAAGCGCGGTCAGACACAGAGTTAGCGAGAACCGCCTTTTCCACCGAAGCGGTTGGAGCAGGGATTCTTCCAATTCCATAAGCCATTTCCTCTTCAGATGCTTCCACGAAATTCTTAGGTTTTAACACGTAATTCTTCCCATATTGCTTTCCTTTAGGGTAGACATAATTTACTTGTCTTCCTTTACCCTTTCCTTTAGCATGCTTCCCTTGGGAATTTCTTTAGTTAGTTCCAAAAATTCCTCATCCTTTTCACTCGAGGATGCACACTTCTCCTCTTCCTCGAGATCCAAACCCTAGACCATCCTTAGTTCCGGGAGGAACTTGGAAGTCCAAGATTTTATCCTTGGTGGATTGAGACTTGAGCCACGAATCAATAATCTTTTGACGATCGTCGATTTGGGTTATCAAGTCATCATTCCCGCGAGTTGAAGTGCGGCAACCTTAGTTTCAAGGATGCGGTTTTGATCAAAGCAAGAGGAGTCATCTGTTTGATTTGGTCCTTAAGATTAGAGATTTCAGACCTCATCACGGTTTTCTCCGTCTTGTATGTATTAAGTTCATCATGAGCTAAGCTTAAGGCTTTCTTAAGATTTGAGAATTGATGGATCACCATTTCAAAGCTTTCCTTGAACATCTTTTCATGTTCCATGGGAGAAACCTCTTCCACCACCTTTTTCAAAATTTTCTTTGGAATAGCTTTTGAAGGTGGAGCGGTTTTAGATGAGAAAATGGGACGTGAATACGAACAATTTCCCTATCTTAACGCTAGGAGTAAGTTTAATATCATCATCCAATTTATAATTTGGAAGTTTTGCAAAAACCTCCTTTTCCTCCATATCATGCAACTCAAATGATTCAGAATGCGAGTCATCGAAGCGTCTCGCAACTAAGCAGAGGTTAACCTCTTCGGTTTCACCGTCACTTCCATCCTCGGAATCTGTTTCAATCCAAGTTGCTAATTCCTTGGAATTCTCTTCCTCCTCGGCAACCATTCCCTTACGATGAGAAAATTTCGAAGGAAAAGTTTTCTTTTTCATATATTCATATTTAGGTTGTGGACACTCGGATGCAAAGTGGCCGGGTTTCCTACGATTGTAGCATACCAAGTCACTCTTCTTCTTTGTATACGTGACCCTAGAAAATGTTGCGGGAGGTTTGCCTTTTGAAAATGATTTTGTGAAAGGTTTTGAGGATTTTCTAAATTTTTGAAATCTTTTCACAAACATGGAAAAATCATCATCATCCATCTCGATGAGTGATGAGGTTGATATGGAAGGATCTGTGGTTTGATTGGATGTGGATGGTTTCTCTTCATGTTCCACTACGAGACATAGAAAGCGATTTGGTTTTCCTTCTATCTCTTCAATATGATTTAGTTTAAGTTCATAGACTCTAAGATTGGCATACAAGTTACTTAATGACCAAGTACCCAATACTTTGGAGTCTTCTAGAGAGGTAGCCTTATTTACCCATCTAGAACCTAAAGCGTATAGGAAAGTCATATTGATTTCCTTATCGGTTAAAGTTTTACCAAGAGATCTACAAGCATTAACTACCTCAACATAGCGATCGTAGGTTTGACGCAAGGTTTCGTTGGGTTTTCTGTTGAAGTTGTTGTAGGATCTTTCAACAAAGTGTATAATTTGTTTTCCTTGCACTCATCATCACCTTCGAGGTAGCTCTCTATGGCATCCCACATACGCTGCGGTTTTGAGGTACATCACTTTACGTAGAGTTGATACGGGGAGGGTTCCGAAATGATGAACCTCGCCTTCTTGTCCAAGGCAACTATTCTTTTCTCTTCATCCGACCACTCATCTTTTGGCTTTTTGACCTCTGGAGTTTCGGCATTGGTGGTTGCATCGGTGTTAGCCTTCATTGGAATTAGAGGGCCATTGATCACGCATTCCACCAGCATCTCATCTATGGTTTCCAAATGAATAAGCATTCGGCACTTCCAGATGTCAAAGTGGTCTTCGTCCAACATTGGAATGTGTGAATAGTTAACGGTAGTCATTGTCTTTGAGGTTGCCATATCGAATCGGCACACAAGCCGTTAAGCTTGAAAAACGATGGTTTTAAAATGTGTTTGCTCTGATACCACTTGTTGGTCCCAAAGGTGGCAACAAGGGTGAAAATACGGCTAGAGGGGGGGGTGAATAGCTGTTACAAATTTTTCTCCCTTAAATAAAATTTAAACCTCTTGCTTACAAAATCCTCTTGCGGTTGATAATAGACTACAAGTGATAGTGTAAAATGCACAGGCGGAATATTTAGAGTTACGGGCGGTTTTGTTAGGAGAGGTTTGTAAAGCGGTTTTAAGTGAGGTTGATAAGTGAGGTTTACAAACAAGTGAGGTTTTGATACTGTAACTCCAAACACTATTTCACAATAATGGATATCTAAATAAAGATCAAACAGAGACAGAGATAAATAATTAGTAAGCACAGGAAATATAAATGCAGAAAGTAAGAACACAATATTTGGAGTGGTTCAATCGATAAACGATCTACGTCCACTACCAAGATGGTTAGTCTTGGATTTCTAAGAGAGATTTTATATTAAGTATTTGAGAGATTACAAAGTATAATAAAATCTTTACTATCAAGAACAAATCCAAAACTATAACCAGTGTATCTCTAATGAATAAACTATGTGTTTAAACAAGAGAGGTGTGTGTGTGAGAACAAGATCAAGGCTCTTTAAATCTAAGAGATGTAGAGCACAATGATTCTTGAATGTGTTAAGGCTTGATTTAAGGTGGGGAATATTTCTTGAAGTATGAAGATGAAGATTCAAAGGACTTGGAATTTACGGGCAAAGCTTCAATCTTCGTATGAACACAAAGACTTTCTCAATTTTTCAAGCAATCTTCAAATGGTGAAGATTGGGGTATTTATACCCAAGCATCCAAAATGTAGCCAGTTGGACACAGTTCTGATGAAGGACGGTACTTGATGCTTTCTTATTGGTCCACAAAGAACCACTTTTGTCCTTTGAGTACAGTAGTTGCGAGATAAAGGCGATAATGCTCCACTCGCAAGCAATGAGGTTTGGACACTGTCACCTATTAAAGATCCTTGCAGATCTTTTCGACTTTGAATCACGTGACAAGATAAGGTGGTTGACATTGGATATTGCCGATGTGGATCACAAAGTCAAAGAGCGGTTCACTTCAAGTCTCAATCATTGGGGCGGTTCGGAGTACAGGCGGTTTGACAAGTGCGGTTGGTAACTCCGGTGAGGTTGCAAAGGGCGGTTAATGATGAGCCGCAAAGGAGCGGTTCATCATCAAAGGCGGTTGCAATTTAGTAGTTCAAGAGTTGTTTCAAACAAGGGATTTCACTGTGGCAAATGCTAAGGGCGGTTTTGCTAGGGCGGTTCCAAAGAAGCGGTTTGAAACTTCTGAACTGCAACTCTCAATTCCAATGAGTCTTGTGCCAGTCTTCAAGCCTAAATTTAACCTAATCTATAAAATGGACTTAACTAAAGAATTGAAGTCTAAGCTTCATTACATAGGGTCCTAAAGTCCTTAAAATAGACAGGAGGTTATGGTATCAATCAAATCTAATACAAAAATAGGAGGGTTAAAACATGCATACCCAACACGAGCAAAAGAAAGAAAACGGACAGCGACGACTCTGATGACGACGGCGGCACTATGAATCCCCTTGCACCTTGGATGTTGGAAACAGGACCCCCAGAACCAGGCTTTAAGCTACCCGAACTTAAACCATACGACGGCTCTACCAGTGCCATCGACCACATGCAACACCTTGAGGCACAGATGTACGTAGTGGCAAAAGCTTCAGGCCACGACGACATCATGTGCAAGGCTCTTACGAGCACACTGGTCGACGCAGCTCTGAGGTGGTTTAGAAGCTTGCCCAAGGGGAGTATCGAATCCTGGAAGCAGATGAGAAAGAAGTTTTTAGGAAGGTTCGCTACGGCGGGAGAGCGTCGTAAGACTGTCAACAACCTTAGCAACATTTCCCAAGGAGCCACTGAAAGCTCGATGAGTTATTTCAAAAGATTCAAGAAACTGGTAGATCAGATTGATGAAGACCTAACAGACAGGGAAATCATAAATTGCTTCAGGCACGGTGTCGTTTCCCCCACTCTAGACTACGAGCTTCAAGTTCACCCGACCAAGTCCCGCAAAGACCTCTATGCCAAGGCGTACGCCGTCGCCGAAGCTGAAGAAAGAAAGTTGCAAAGAGAGGGAAAGGCCGTCGACGAGGTTGAAGCGACAAGATCCAAGAAGGATAAGGTCGGAGAAAAAGGAAAAAACAAAGTGAAAGCAGAAAAAGTCCCGGAGTCGTACACTCCACTCACTGTGTCTAGAGCAGAAATTCTAAGCAACGTCGATTTTGGCCCGGCGCCAAAGATGAATCCCAACGGGAAGGGAAAGAAAAACATGAACAAATATTGCGAATATCACAGGGATAAGGGACATGATACCGAGGAATGTTTTAGCTTGAAAAAGATTATTCAAAGATGGATCGACGATGGACGACTTGGAGAATATGTAAGGAAGGATCGTCAGGCGGCCAACACACGAGCTGCCAACGACGACCCTCCCCAGAGGAATCCTAGAATGGTCCTGGTAATCTCTGAGGAGACGAGCAAGAACCAAATTAAGAGCGCCATCTACCATCTAAAGAAGGCCCCACATGTCCCCCAAAAATCAGAAACCCCAAACGACGTAATAAGTTTCTTTCCCTACGAGTTGCCAGCCAATCCATTAGCACGTCAACAAACTCTAGTCATACCTGGTTTCATCGATAACTGTGAATCAAGGAGAATTTTGATCGATACAGGAGCGGCCAAAGACATCTTGTTTTACAACGTCTACCAGAGAATGGGTCTACCTGATAGCCGCCTAAGTCCTTACTTAGGTCGTCTAGAAGGATTCACCAATCACCGGTAGATGCAAAGGCCGATCGACCTTCCAAATGACATCGGAGAACACCCATCGAGAACAATCAAAACAGTTGACTTTCATTGTGATCGACGCCGTCGGTGACTACCATGCAATCCTTGGTCAACCGGGTCAAGCCGCCTTGGGGATCGTCGCCTCGCTCCCATCAACGAGTCAAATTTCTCCCGTGCCGGAGTAGGATGTGTGTTAGGGACGGCCCCGTAATTCCTAGAGCATGTATTGAAGGCAAAACGGACCATTGAAATCGACGATCCGTATCACAACGTGAAGCTCTCTAAATCCGTCAAGCAAACGACGATTTCGTATACCGGCATCTCGACGATCAAGTGCATAGACGACCCCGGGTATTTGAGGAAATATTCATGGACGACCAAGCTGCAAAGCCACAACTTTTAGTCGCCCAAGAATCGGGGGCCGAGCTGGATAAATTGATTGACGACGAGGTACCAGATCTGACGCCTGAAGCAAGAACGAAAATTAAAGAGATCGTCATTGAATCCATGGACTTTAGGGACGACGCCCGAGATGAAGCCACCGACGAGCTAATTGAACCGGTCATTAACCCTAGCTATCCAGAGCGTAAAATCAAACTGGGGTCTCGGTTAAGCACCGAGGAGAGGGAAGAGATAATCTCCCTACTCAAACAACCTCGATGTTTTTGCTCGGAAAGTGCAAGACATGAAGGGAATTAGAGAGGACGTGGCAGTGCATAAGCTGGGAGTGAACCCCAGCATGAAATTCAAAGAGCAAAGGTGTCGAGTTTTTTCAGCTGAAAAAGAGATTGCTATAAAACAGGAGATTGAGAAATTGCCGAGGCTTTGGGATTATTATGTAAACGCCGGGTTCACAACTTGGTTAGCCAATGTGGTTCTTGTAAAAGCCAAATGGGAAGTGGAGATTATGTGTTGACTTTACCGATCTAAACCTCGGCGTGCCCCAAGGACAAGCTTACCCTTGCCAAGAATCGACAAGCTCGTCGACTCTGTGGCCGGCCATTCTACTTTGAGCTTTCTTGATGCCTACTCCGGCTATCACCAAATCAAGATGGCTGAGGAAGATATCCCGAAAACGGCTTTTCAGGCGGCAGGGGGAACTTACTGTTATACGAAGATGCCTTTTGGGCTTAAGAACGCCGGTGCCACTTACCAAAGAATGATAAACAAGGTATTCAAAGACCAGATCGGCAACAACCTAGAGGCGTATGTTGATGACATGGTCGTCAAAAGTAGAAAGAGAAAGCATGTCGACGACCTACAGCAAACTTTCTCCAACCTCCGAGCAAATGATATGGTCCTCAACCCAGCTAAATGCGTCTTTGGTGTTGCAGCGAGAAAGTTTCTAGGATTCATGCTCTCTCACGGGAATCGAAGCCAATCCTGAAAAAATTAAGGCTTTGATAGACATGGCCGAACCTACGAGCATCAAGGAGGTTCAGCGCTTAAATGGTCGAGTAGCAGCCTTAGGTCGTTTTATTGCCAAGTCTGCCGAGAGGTCACTTCCATTTTTTAAAGCTCTCCGAGGGGCAAAGGACTTCAAATGGACGGATGAATGTTCTCAGTCGTTTAAACAGCTGAAAGAGTATCTTGGCTCCCCACCACTCCTACAAAGCCCCGTAGCGGGGGAAGACCTTTACGTTTATCTCTCGGCGAGTGACAAGGCCGTCGCCGCCGTATTGGTCAGAGAGGAAGGTGGAACACAGAGGCCAGTCTACTATGTCAGCAAGGCTCTATCGGATGTGGAAGCTCGTTATTTTAACGCGGAGAAGATCGCTTACGCTCTCGTAATTACAAAGACGAAAGCTACGAGCATACTTCTATGCTCACCCCATCGTCGTTACACGGATGCCCCATCGCGCAAGATCTTGCACCGTCCCGAAAGCTCGGTCATCTACTCAACCGGGAGTATTGAGCCGATCGAGTTTGATATCGAGTATAGGACGAGAAAGACCCTACAGGCACAATCTTTAGCAGACTTCCTGGTCGAAACATCGTTCAGTGTTGCCGACGACCAAAGACAGCCTCAGAAAAAGGACAAGGGCAAGGAAGTCAACGACAAACCAGAGGAGTTGGTTTTGCCCGTAGGTTGCTGGAAGATTTATTCAGACGGGTCGGCTACTAGAAATCTGAGCGGGGCAGGGATGGTTCTTGTCGAGCCCGAAAGTGGAACAATTTTTGAAGAAGTATTGAGGTTCAAGTTTCAAGCATCTAACAATCAGGCGGAGTACGAAGCGCTCATAGCGTGCCATCGAATACGCCAAGTGTTTTGGAGCTACCAAAATCGCAGCAGCTTTGTGATTCCTGGGGCTGATAGTAAATCAAGTGCGTGGAGAATATCAGTGTCGTCGATTCCACACTGCAAGTACCATTCGTTGGTCGGAGAGTTGATCCAGGGTTAGAATTTTGGGCCATACAGAGGATAGCTCGAGAAAACAACGAACACGCCGACCTCGCTCCAAGTTAGCTATGGACCAACTCCTGCAGGAGGAGCACGGCCATCACCTAGCCTACTTGGAGCAACCACCTACGATCGAGTAAAGGTCATGTGCAACGTCGACGGTCCAAGATGCTGGATAGACGAGCTGAAAGTTTTTATTGAACGGGATGAGTTGCCGACGGACGAGGTTTTGGCAAGGAAAATCAAGAGAAAGTCCCCCAGATTTACGGTCGTAGAGGGAGAGCTTTATCGACGATCCATTACCAGACCATTATTGAAGTGCGTCCACCCTGACAAGGTCGTTCAATTACTGTTCGAGGTACACCAAGGAGAGTGTGGAGGCCATCCTGGGGCCCGTACATTGGCCGACAAGTTGATCACCATGGGATACTACTGGCCCCACCTCCGTGAAGATGCCAAACAGTTTGTGAGAAAATGCGATACTTGCCAACGATTTGCCGACCTCCCCAAGCTACCGACAACTGAGCAAACCCCTGTCATGGCTGCTTGGCCGTTTGATATGTGGGGTGTCGATCTGATTGGGCCTTTTCCACAGGCCAAAGGGGGAGTCAAGTATGTGATTGTGGCAGTTGACTATTTCTCAAAGTGGGTGGAGGCCAAGGCCTTAAACAAAATTACTGAAAACAATGCCCTAAGCTTCATCCATGATTCGATATGGTGTCGCTTTGGAATCCCAAGGGTAATTGTTTCGGACAACGGCCTGCAGTTCTCAAGGAAATTTGAACAAGAATTGAATAGAATGGGCGTCAAGCATTCCAAGTCGTCCGTCGCCTATCCCCAAGGCAACGGGCAAGCTGAAGCGGCGAACAAGCTCGTCTTATCCGCTTTATGTAAAAATCTCGAGGGACGCAGCACAAGATGGTTGGACGAACTCCCTTCAGCACTCTGGGCAGTCCGCACAACCACCCGGGGGCCTACGGGGGAAACCCCATTTGCTTTGGCTTATGGCTCTGAGGCCATGGCTCCCGCCGAGCTTCAGCTTCCAACAGACCGAGTTGCTCTCTACGACGTTGAAAAGAACATCCATAACCGGCAAGTTGACCTGGACCTCGTAGACGAGCGGAGATTGGACGCCCAATTAAGGATGGAGAATTACAAAAAGAAAACCAAGGCTTATCATGACAAGAAAGTGAAGAGAAGGTTCTTTAAAGTAGGTGATCATGTGCTCAGAAAGATCGAAGCGACGGGACTCAAGGCCCGCCAAAACAAACTTTCCCCCAATTGGGAAGGACCATACGTCGTCACAAGTGTGGTCAGAGAAGGAACCTACCGCCTGTCTAAGCCCAACGGGGAACATCTCAAGCATCCATGGCACGCCAATCATCTGATGAAGTATTACTTTTGATCGTCGTCGTCGAAAACATTCAGCGCCCTCAGGGCACCCATTTTGTGATTCTCAATTTGAATTTTTAATTGTCATTTTGTAAGAAGTTTTTGAGGTCTGTAATTTTTGAAGTCTGTAAGGGATAACCTATAAATCCCCAGGTCGTAGGAAGTAAATGAGTTATCAATACGCAGTTGTTAGTCAGAAGTTATCAATGAGAACTCATCACTTCACCGAACTTCATTCATTGCAAATCAAGCCTAAGGCGGTTGAAGCCTGACTTCGACCCCTACAACTACTTTGATCAAGTATAAAAATCAGTCGTAGCAAAGACTTCGACACTTACACTCACTTTAGCCAAGTATAAAGGTTAGACGAAGCCAGACTTCGTCGAACGCTATAACGGAATAAGACGACTCGTCCATAGAATCTTGTCTACGAGCAAGAAACTTATAAACCTTCGTACTATTCCTACGAGCCATTGAGAAGCTGAGAAAATACAAGTTTGAACAAGCGTCGACCACATTAGGACGACCCAAGTTCTGGTCGTCATTAACGACGACCAATCATGCTTGTCCTCAAACTTACTCGTTCAAAACAAGTTATCACATGCTATCTACGTTAACACAGATTAACTAACAGAAAATAAAGGCATTAAATAACTTAAACATAAAGCAAACATTGTACGTACGACCCTCTAAACAACGAGGAAACAGCCGACTACATTACGAAAATTAAAAATTGTTTTGGGACGATGTTTGGAACCACAACCAAATAAAATGAAACATTGTTTAAGACAACCGAATCAAATGGGGACATTGTTTGGAACATTACAAAACATCTCAAAAATCAATCACTAAGTCGGCTTCCGCGGCTTGTCTAAGGAGGAGCCGCATCGTGGTCGTGGCCGTCTTCAAGAAGTATTTGTAATATGCGTCGAGTTACCGACGACGGCAGGATAGGCCACTCGTCTTTTCCAGCTTTGGCGTCGTCCTCCCTTATGATGAGGAAATCATTGGCGGTATAGGGGACGAGGGGATGGACCGAGCGTGCTTCGTCGTCGTGAGCCTCCTCCGTGCAAAGGTCGGCCAACTTCCTGGACGGAGAGAAGATCTTTTATTGCAGGTCCCCAGAAGCCGCCCGGCCATGTGTTGTTTAGCCCCGTCTTTGAAGAACCCACTCGCATGCTTGGTGACCGATTGAAGACACTCAAGACTCTTCTTGAAGTCGTCGACGGCATCAAGCCTCGGCTTGGGCGCCCAAGATCATGGCTCGTCTTCATCGCTTCAATCTGAGCCGTCGACTTCTGAAGCCTGTTCTCACAAACACGAAGACCATCCTGAAATACTTTGGCGTCGACTTCAGCTTTGGCTTTCCCTTCCTTTAAGGCATCCACCTCCTTCGAAAGATTGTCTTTCTCATTCACCAAAAGCTCGTGGGCAAGAGTAAGCTCACCGACATTGGTCTCGGCCTCCTTCAATTTTTGCTCAGCCGTCCCCTTATCGCCGACGGCCTTCATCAGCTGCTCGTTGCCCCGAAGCTCGGCATCAAGACATTCCCTATAGCCCGACTTCATGGCGTCCATCATCGACGATAGCTGCAACAGTTAAATTATTAGCACAAGTATAAAGAGACGGAGAAAAACGTAAACTTTAATTCGAAGTGCCTCAGTCTGGATTAGCCCTAGACGGGCATGAAAGGTTTCGGGGGTAAGATTGGCCTCCTTCATCCTACGGGTCAACTCAACATCCCGTCCACGCCTGGTCAGAGCCGTCCCCAGCAAGAGCGCATTGCCGTTTCTCTGCAGATAAGGGATCCCAGTTATATGAGAGGCTTTGGCAATTGAGGTCGCCATCTCTTTGGCCTTGGCCTTAGACAAGACCGCTGTAGACGAGCCTGGAGCATCGGCCCTTGGAGTTGACGGGTCCGACGTGCTAGGAGGGTCGATGAAATGACTTTTTCTCTTTTTGGAGGCACGAGCGTCGACCTCACGGAGCTCGGGGTTTGAATCTGTGCTCTCCACTTCAATACGCTCGGCCTCGTCAGCAATGGCCATCTGAGCTCCAACAGCTTCCATACTTGGATCAATCTCCATCCCAGCCGCTCTCTCAGGCGCGTCAACAGTGGATTGACGACCTCCAGTATTAAGCCCCTCAACGACGGGCTCCCTCTCGATCATTGGGATGGCACCAGCAGGGTCTTTGGGGAGTTGCTCATTCCTCGTCATCTGCTTCTCTTGACGATCGAGTATGGCACGGGTCGCAGCCCTCTCCTTCTTCTTGGTGCCCCTGTCACTAGCTCTGATGGCTCCATCCATGATCCTTGCTTCAATTTTGTCCACGTCTTCTTGGGTAAGGACTGCAAAACAACCAAGAGAGGTTAGTTTTTACTCACGACGAGACAAGAGAATATCAAAATTGAAAAGATAGCAGGAGTCCAACCCCCATTCATTTCAAGGTTTTCACAACTTTCTTCAAGACGACCAGTTCGTGCCGTCGCGCAATTCAAACAATTATCTTTAAAAACAAACTCTGGTGGACGACCCGCCAGATAGCGGGCATCCAAGTCAATCTTCACTAAAGGTTCGTGCCACTGGACGGCTTAGACATCATGCCAGTTCGGATGTATCTCCATTGTGAGGCCTCTATGTCTTTGTATGAGACCCATCCAAGATCTAACAGCTTGTCAATCTTTCCTTTCAGCTCGTCGGCCCACGGAGCTTGAAAGATATGCCTATCACTGACTGGTATGTTGCCCTCTGGAAAAGGAAACTGCCACCCTACTCGACTTTCCACCAGGATCAAATGGTTCTCCCAACCGTACACCTTATTCGGGATATCCAAGAAAAAATTCCTTGCGTTTTTAATCGAAGATACACTCACGGTGGACTTCCCTTTGGAGGTATTCCGAGCCGTTCGGTAGTATCGACGGAATACTTTATTGCATGGCTCGTAGCCAAGGAATCTGCAGACGATGGCAAAGCCACACAAAATTCTGACGGTGTTGGCACTAAGTTCCATGGGCATACAGGCGGAGTCCTCCAGGAACTCATTGATGAAAGGATCCAAAGGCAATCTCAGGCCGAACTCAAAGTGTTTATAGAAGAAGCCCACCTTCTCCTTGCTGGTCACTAAGGATTGACGACGGGGCTCGTACTCCGCCAAACTGAGATGCTCCAACTTGTAGGTCGAAGCTTGAACCCTAAACGATCCTCGTAGGGCATCGATCATTTGCTTCCCGACGTCCTGTTTCCTGAGCTCGATCTTAGGCACGGCCCATTTTCCTCTTGCCCCACCTCCAAACTCATCGTCGTTTGATCCAACTTGTACAAATGTATGAAAGGCCTTGACCGTCTGCTCACCCCCAAAGACTTGTGGCCGGCCTCGTTTACTTCTGGGGCCGGCTGGTCAGGACGCCCGTCGTGATCCATCTCTACAAAACAAGGAGATAAAAGAGGGGAATCAGTCCTAACATCCGTAGGCAACGACCTACCTAGTGGCGACCTAGATTCCCCTACGACCAAAGCCCTAATTGAATCACGACGGGACAAAGAGTAGTGGGTCCTAATATGAGTGGGCAGATCGTTTATGGACCGGAAGGGAGTTACCCTTGGGTCACCATCCTCAAAATCCCCTAGAATCTCTCCCTCTGGGAACCCCAAGGGCTCATTTTCAAAGTTGAACTTCTCCAGGATTGAAGAACACTCAGATAAAGGAATCTCCCTCCAAATCCCCTTAGCACATTTATAAACCCTTTGATTCAACCCAAAGCCAAACTTGACACCTCTCTCGAAACTGATAGTCCTTGGTCCCATTTGACTAACCTCTACAAACCCAATGAAAAAACCCAGAAAATGAAGAACAGATGAAGATGTTACCTGGTAATGGGTTGGAAGATGCTCTTTCCGATGAGTTTTCCGGCGGAAGTTCGAAGAAATCCCTTATCCAGGCGCCTAGATACCTCACAGACGGAGTTGCCAGAACGATTATGGTGGCCGGAGACGGTGGTCCTTGTTGCCGGAATTCTTTCTGACGGTGGCCGGAAATTGCCTCTCTTACTTTGCTCTCACTGATCAAGGTTTTGAAAAGTTTGAAATGATGGGGAAAGAAAGCTTTTATATGTGAAGAAGATGGAGGGTTTGTACTTGGGAACCCAAACGGCGGAATGATGAGGGGCATTAAATACCCTCTGCAACTTTCGAGGCGAATGTCCCCCCAAAGGACACGTGTCAACCAAGGAATAAATCCCAACCATCCACGTCATTAATACTGACGTCACCACATTTCAAAATTCAAACTGACGGTTGTACGGATTACTTTGGAGGGAACATGACAACTCCTGGCCCGTCAAGACGACCATGAGTTGGGGGCCACTGAACGGGATATTCTGTGATGGGCCGAGCCCAATACTTTTCTACAAGCCCAGAGGCCCAGCGGGCCCATCAAAAGACCACCCACAAAGGATCAGATCAAAGCCTTGGGCCATAGCCCGTCCAACATTGGTTGGCAGTCGTCGCCACTGAGCGACCAAGCCCATCCAAACGACGAGCTATCGCGCCATTAATGGAATGGCTAACTTCTAACCCGTCGATACGCCAAGAAGAGATCGCCGACAATGAGCTAGGCCCCTCTAACAACGAGCCTTCCCTCGACACCAACCGGCGCTCGTCCAAGAGTGAGCGTCGTCACTGAACGACTAACCCCTCTCTCGTCGAGACATGCCTCAAGGAGACGACCCAACCGGACATACAGCTCCAGGTCGTCTCTTCCATTAAGCTTCCTCAACAAGCTTGGTTAATTAGCTAATTTGGGATAATGTCGGACACAAGCATGCCTTGTTACATGTGCAATCATGCAATCGGTAATAACTACAAAAAGGTACGGGTTGACTTTCCCTTATAAGGCAAAGCCGCTTATCAATGTCGAGAAGGCTGCCGGTGTCACTTACATAGACGGACCAATCCCGGGCGTGACACGTGTACACCTAGAAGACAGAGCTGATCTAACGGTTGGAGACCATCCAATCCAACGGCTCTGGTGAAAATCCTAATATCACTATTCCTACTATAAATAAGAGAGTATCAACATGGACAAAGGTAATGTTTGATTTACATATTCACGTACCCATACACATATCATATTACCTGCACCACTTTTCAGTCCATCATCTTACTCTCACGCCGGAGGGGCTTGCCGGAAGACCCCCGGCGCAGTTTCACCCTTGTTTCTTGTGCTGTGCAGATCCATAGCTAGCTCATTCATTGCTGGACACAAGGAACTGAGCCCACACGTTTTCCTGCGCGATCACTTCCTATTCATTTTCTTAATTTGCGTGCAATGAAAAATATAGATAGCTTATGTTGGGGCAGAGGGAATATTAATTGTTAGCATTGCTTTTATTATATTGGTAAAAGGCTAGAGTTGAATTAAAATGAGATAAGTATGTGATTAAGAAGTCACTAATCCTAACCCCGACTGATGATGCCAAAATCGTCAAAACAGCCCAAATCCAAGCGTTGAATGCTCCGGCGATTGCAAGGCCTGAAAATAAGAGAAAACACGTAAACTAAGCCGGGGCGGATCCGGCTAAAGGCCCTCCGGCGTGAGAGTAAGTTCACGGTTGATATTAAAGAAATCAAATTGACAGAGTTTCTCCAATGTAAAAAGTAACGTACCCAATAATGAGCCATGGGGCTTGTATTTATAGGAATGGATAGATAGAATCCATGTTGGAATGATCTTGTAAAGAGATAAGATATAATTCTAATAGAAGTATATCTGTTAAGGAATCATTGTTTGACTTGAATTGATGTTGATAAGTATAATCCTGATTGGATCATGGCTGTATAATCCTTGTTGAATAAGGATTGTAACTGCTAGCCGGAACGCCGAGGAAGGCAAATGATTTTCCTCGGCCTTTGGCAAATAGGCCGAGGAAGGCAAATGATTTTGCTTCCTCGTCATTTGGTAAATGGCCGACACGGAGATATGCCGGGGAGAATGATTTTCTTTCCTCGTCACTTGGATATATGCCGAGCAAATAACTTTTCTCTCCTCGGTAATTCCGACATGACGGCCCAAGAATGATGATATAAGGCCGAGATAAATGTTCCTCGGCATACGAGGAAGATCTTACTCGGCCCTAATAATTCATAATTAGACAATATCCACTGCCCAATATAGCTGGGCCCAAGTTCGGGCAAGCCCATGTTCGTAGCTCGGTTTATACCGTTCAGTGGCCCCCGACTTTCTAGCTTGGCTTAGGACGAGTAGAAAGTCAGCTCGGCATCGGCACATGGAATACGAACAGGTTTGACGCGTGTCATTGGTTGGTAACTGACGGTTGCTATTCTGATGACGACCTGGGGCCCCCCAGTCTTGTCACGCCTCGATAACTGTGTTTTGCATTTAATTCTTGGGGCGCCCTACCCGAATCTCGGCTTTACCCATGGGTCGACCCGAATTGGAGGGGTATAAAAACTAAAACCCCTTCGATCTTCTTCTTACCCAGTCTTGTCACGCCTCGATAACTGTGTTTTGCAAGGTTCAACAACGATTCTCCGATCTTCTTCTTACCCAGTTTCCGGCGAAGCTTTCTCTCTCCGGCGAGCTTGTTGCAGTTGCGATTCCAACCACTTCTTCTCAATCAGGTATGAAATCATTCCTTTTCTGTGTAATCCGTCCATGACTTTGCGATTTCTAGGGTTTTTAGGAAGGATTTTGAATGTGCCAAGAAAATGGACTGCCATTGTTGAAGGTTGAAGCTTTTCTTGATAAAAATTTTTAAAAACTTCAATTCTTTAGTTCTCTTTGTATTTTATATGAAATTTCTTGAATATTGAATGAACTCCCCCTTCATTTTTGACTCCCCTTAGAAATGGCTCGTTCTTGGGACCATTCTCCCCGATTCCGTTATGGATATCATACGGGCAATCTGAGGGTTTATCGACGAGAGAGGGGTCCATGGTTGATGCTGAACTTGGATGATATAAGCAAGCAGTTGAGGGGTTATGGCCGATCCCGTTTATTCATTCAATACCCAGACTCCACAAGAATAGATAGGATTGAGTCTGGTTCGCCCAACATTATAGTTTTTGAGGATAGGGCTGAGATGGTGGAGCACATCGAACTGTTCTACCCGGCCTCCAATCGCGAAATGCGTGAGCGTCTGAGAGGTACGGCCCCCTCCTCGGCCTTATGAAATGACGAGGAAGGAAATCTTCCTTCCTCGGCCTTATGGAATGACGAGGAGGGGAATCTTCCTTCCCCGTCATTTAATCAGCCATTGACGAGGTAAATAATTTTGTCTCCTCGTCTTTATGCAGATATGACGGGAAGAGAAGGAGAGCCCTCCTCGTCTACTCAGATAGTTAACGCCTTCGTTGAAGGTGCGCAAGCTGATGCCCGCCTTACCCGAAGAAGAGGAGGCCGAGGAGCAGGTAGCCGAGGAAAGCAAATCGAGAAGGCACCAAAGCCTGGGGATCCCATGATTGAGAGACTGCATACCAAGTACAAAGTGAACCGCGCTGAGTATAAATTAACTTATATGGGCAAGATCGAGCCGAAGACGGAAAAAGAAGAGACGGCCTTCTACTATAACCAAGACTATGTCCACTTTTATTTCAAACAGTTTCAACAGGGACTCCGTCTTCCCCTAGACCCCTTCATTTGTGAATTTTTGGATGATGTAAAGGCAGTGCCGGCCATGCTAGGAGCCAATGGTACTAGGGTTCTGGTTAGCTTCATCATCCTCTGCCGTAGTTTAGGCTATGAGCCGACCATGGGAGCCTTCCGTCACTTCTACATTGTCCAAGTTATCAAGGAACAATGGCTTGTAGTTATTAGGAGTGCCAATAGGAAACCTAAGTTGCTTCTTCCCATGTCCAGCAAAGTTCCAGGCTGGGAGAACCACGTTATCCGAGTTGAGAGCCGCCAAGGTTGGGAGTTCCAGTCTCCTTGTGATGATCCAACATCTTCCTTTGCCGTCCAACAATACGGGTGGACCAAAGATTTGATCAAGCGTCTGGAAGAGTTTGCCGGGTAGGGGTCTGGATTGGAAGCAAGTTGAATCCTCGGATCATTTCTATATCCAGGCAGGATTGATGCCGGGGAACGAGGACGGGGTGGCTCCCCTCGTCAATGTTAAAAGAGGACGTCGCTTCAATGATTGGACGATACATCCAGGCTTCGTATTCCACGAGGATTGTATTAGGTGCCATGAAGAACGTCCCCGTAATCAATGTATTGGAGAACCTAACATTGTTGGACGTAAACTTTTATCTTGGACACTTGTAATTTTTGCGTCAGATTATTTTGCTCGTACTTGACCTTGAATTTTCTTGCTCGTACTTGACCATTTCTTCCTTGTCTTTACAGATTTAACCGCCGAGGAAGAAGCAGCCCTTGAAATGGAGAGACTAAGTCCCCAGGAGCTGATCAGGCGAAAGAGAAAGCTGAGCAAGAAATCTGCTCTGATGGAAAGGAAAGATGAGGCCAATGCTCGTAATTTGGTCTTGGGCGTTCAGGGTGATAAACCCCTTCCCCTCAAACTTCACCAGGATGTAAATTCCGAGGACGCAGCATCCGAGGAACGGGCTGAACCCATGGTTGGTGATATGCCTAACCCTCCTACCGAGGCCGAGGAAGCAAGTGGCCGAAGAAACCGGCCTTGTTCAAAGGAAATCTGGCTCCAAAAGGCCTCAAGTTTCCAGTGCCGAGGAGCCGGTAGCTAAGCGGGCAAGTGTTGGTGGGGCCCCCAATCCTTCACCTCCTCCAACCCTGGCTATCAAGGATATCCAAACTGTTGAGCAGGCCGATGAGCTAGCTAAGAGCATGGCCCTCGACATTCCTCGTCTCAGGGGTCTTCCTTTGCAAATTAGGGAGGGACCTTTGGTAAGATTAGGCCGAGCTCCAATTCAGAGAGCTATGGATGAGGATGCCTATGATGCTCTTGTCGAGAGGCTCCCGGCGACGATACCTTGCTCGCCGCAAGGGGCTCTTACTTGCCGAGGTAACAGCTTCTTTCATTTGATCATTGATTGTGAGATCTGTTTTACACTTGTTTGCACTTCTAATATTAATTCTTCTTTCGGTTGGCTTCGTCACGGCGTATGAGAACGTGCTAGCCAAAAAGAAGCCACTGTGCGCCCGAATGAGGCCAAGGCCGCCAAGCAAAGAGTGATACTGACAAGACTTCCTTGGTCAAACTTCTGAAGGCCAAGGATGCTGAGCTTGAGGCATCCAAGGCCAAAGTGGAGGCCGAGGTAAAAAGAGCCGAGGAAGAGAAGGCCAAAGCCGAGGAACATCTCCGGCTAAAAGGGGAGGAGCTGGCCAAAGCATTAACGGATAAGGCCGAGCTTCAGGCAAAGGCCGAGGAAGCTGAGGCCAAATACCGAGGATTGGAGGCTGCCCTTCCCGCCAAAGAGAATGAGGCCGTGGTGCGCTTCAAGGAGAGCCCGGCATTCAAGGATGCCGTGCTATCTAGCTCGGCCTTCCAGGATGCCGTGGACGAGCAAACGGCCACCATGTTTGAAGATGGATACCTCCATCTTGCTAGGAGTATATTGGCTGATCCCTCCACCGGCCTAGACATCAACAAGATAGCCATGCTAATATGCCGGGACCAATACAGCGAGGAAGTTAGGGCTCTCCATCACTTGGTCCCCTTCTCTGCAAGTAACTTGGAATTGATAGCGGCCAAGGATGCTCAAGCATGCAGGGAAGTGTGGAGGCCAGCCCCTGTTACCCCCGGCAACATCAAAGACTTGGTGGAGGCGATCCAAGACGAGGAAGAGCCTGAGGCCAGGGAAGCCGAGGTAGGGGGAAGGGCCGAGGAAACTAATGCCCATGCTCATCAAACGACCCTTCCTCCTCCTGGCTCCATTACTACCAGCTGGCTTGAAGAGCCTTTCAATGATGCTCAGATGTCTTGGGATAGTTTTTCCTTTTCTGCTTTTTGTAATAGACAATAGGATCTGTAATTTGAATATCAATGAAAAATCCTTTGTCATGATTCCTGTCACTTCACTAACTTGGTTATATTTTGGTATGTTATGCAAGCATTAGCCTTAGGAAGGTGGGATCCGAGGAAGGTCCCTTGTTCCTTGTGGAGCAAGTGGTTAGGCCGAGGAAAGATTCCTCGGCTTTAACTATACTCGTACGTCATTTGGGCTGAGGAAGTTTTCCTCGGCTTTGAATGTGTTGTAATCCTGAATCAGAGTAGATTCATGGTAGGAGGTTTATCAAGCCATTAGACCGAGGAAAGTCCTCGGTCTTGGCTGTTAGTCTCCTAAGTCAAGGTGGACCCTTGACTGGAAGTGTTGTAAGCCATCAGGCCAAGGAGGTTCCTTGGTCTTGGCTGCTTGGTATCCTGAGTCAAGGTGGACCCTTGACAGGATGTGTTGTAAGCCATCAGGCCAAGGTGGTCCCTTGGTCTTGGCTGTTGTGTAAGCCATCAGGCCAAGGGGGACCCTTGGTCTTGGCTGTTGGTAAGCCATCAGGCCAAGGAAGATCCTTGGTCTTGGCTGTTGGTAAGCCATCAGGCCAAGGGGGACCCTTGGTCTTGGCTGTTGGTAAGCCATCAGGCCAAGGAAGATCCTTGGTCTTGGCAGTTGGTAAGCCATCAGGCCAAGGAGGATCCTTGGTCTTGGCAGTTGTTAAGCCATCAGGCCAAGGGGGACCCTTGGTCTTGGCTGTTGGTAAGCCATCAGGCCAAGGAAGATCCTTGGTCTTGGCTATTGGTAAGCCATCAGGCCAAGGAGGATCCTTGGTCTTGGCTGTTGTTAAGCCATCAGGCCAAGGGGGACCCTTGGTCTTGGCTGTTGGTAAGCCATCAGGCCAAGGAAGATCCTTGGTCTTGTCTATTGGTAAGCCATCAGGCCAAGGAGGATCCTTGGTCTTGGCTGTTGTGTATCGGAGAGTCGGAAGTAATGTCCTCATCTTCCGGTGTTGGGGTGAAGAGCTGATAGTTGCTTTGCATGTTGGAAGAAACTGCTTTCGTAGAACTGAAATGCGATTACATAGAACTGCAATCCTATCAACTAAAAAGACAAAAAGAAAACAAAAGACCGAAAATAAAAGACAGAAAATAAAGAGCTAATCTATTGCAAAATAAACTAGACTAGTGATAATATTTTCTAAGGTTGTCGGAATGCCGTGGATGCTTGAGATCCTTCCCCTCCTTGGTCCTTAATCTGTAGGTCCCTTCTCGGATGACTTGAGTGATGATATAGGGACCTTCCCAATTTGGGGAGAGCTTGTTCTGTTCTGCCTTCCGACCAGTAGCTTCGATCTTTCTAAGTACCCAATCGCCAACTTGGAATACTCTTTTGATGACCCTCTTGTCGTGATATGCCTTGGTCCTTTGCTTGTAATTCACCATCCTCATCTCGCGCAGCCTAGTCGTTTTTCATCTATCGGGTCCAGGTCTAGGAGCCTATTGACCTTGTTGACTTGCTCATCATAATGGGAGTTCCTTACCGTAGGGATGGCCATCTCGCCGGTGCCATAGCCTCGAACCGAAGGTTAGTGCGAATGGGGTTTCCCGGTTGGCCCGGGTGGTTGTGCGAATGCCCCATAAAGCTAGGGAAGTTCGTCCAACCATCTACCCTCGCGACCTTCAAGATTCTTGGTGAGGGCGGTTAGGACCGGTTTTTGTTGGCGGCTTCCGCTTGACCGTTGCCTTGGGGTCTACGCTAACTCAAGATTTTGCATGGCGTACTTTGACTCTCCCCAATTCGTTGTAAATGCCGTGGAGAATTGGAGTCCATGGTCGAAACAATTGTATGCGGGAGGCCAAATCTGCACCAGATGTTGTCATGAACAAAGTTGATCGCGTTCTCTTCCGTTATCTTGGCCAATGCCTTGGCTTCTATCCACTTGGAGAAGTAATCAACGGCCTACTATCACGTACTTGCAATTACCACGGGCGGGTGGGAAGGGTCCAATGAGGTCGATCCCCACATATCAAATGGCCACGTAGGTATTACGAGTGTTTGCTCGGCTGCAGTAGTCTTGGAATGTCGAGAGAACCTTTGGCATTTGTCACATTTTCGAACATAGGCGTGCGCGTCTTCCCTTAGGTTTGGCCGGTAGTAACCTAGCGATATGATTTTGTCGGCTAAGGTTACGGCCCCGGTGTCCGCCGCAAACACCTTCATGTACTTCGCCGGGAGGTTCTCGGTTTCCTTGGGATAGACACACCTTAGCGGGGGCTTCGTGAAAGATCTTCGGTAGAGGACTCCGTTCATCACCACGAATCTTGGAGACCTCTTCTTGATAAGCTTAGCTCGAGCCTCATCTTACGGGAGTTTCTCCTTCTCAATGTATTCGATGTAGTCATCGATCCGGCATCTCTCTTCCTCGTCCGAAGCATGACTTGTAATCTTTCGTACGCGAGGTTCCTCGGCATAAACTACATATGGGTTGGTCTCCGAAGGAGACACGTCCATGGTGGCTAGTTTGGAGAGAACGTCTGCGACTTGATTGTCTTCCCTTCCTATACGCTTGAGCTCGAAAAATTCCATTTTCTTCGTCATATCCAGGACCAGGTCTCTATACTTGGCAAGGGTGACATCTTGAGTGTTATATTCTCCCTTTATTTGTTTGACAAACAAGGCGAGAGTCACGAAAGCGGCCACCTTAGTTGCTCCATAGAAGGAGGCCAACTCGATGCCAAATATGAGAGCCTCGTATTCGGCTTGGTTGTTAGAGGCGAGGAAACTTGAAGCGGATGGCATCTTGTATAGTATACTCTCCTTAGGGCTTGCTAGTACAACTCCGGCTCCGCTTCTTTCCTTGGTAGGCGATCCGTCCGTATACGAGGATCAGCGGTTGGATGGGAGTTCAATGGGAGAGTCTTTTCCTCCGGCGCGTTTTGCTTAGGGAGGTGGGGAGATGCTCACCCATAAAGGCGATCTCGACCATGAAGTCAACCAAAGGCTGTGCTAAGAGGGTCTTCCTTGGTTGGTAGGTGATATCAAACTCCGTTAGAGCGATTGACCAATTAAGTAGACGTCCCGAGCCGTCCCGACTTATGAAGGATTTTCTTGATAGTTCGTTGGTGTAGACGGTGATAGGATGTGCGAGAAAAATATGCACGCGGCTTCCTTGAGGCGATGACTAGTGCGTATGCTATCTTCTCCACATTGAAATATCTGCTTTCTACATCGGACGGTGCCTTAGAGACATAGTAGACGGGCTTCGAATTCCTTCATCCTTTCGAACTAAGGCAGTGCGGCGGCGTGATCGATGTGGCGGCTAGGAAGACGTATAGCATCTCACCGGTAGTCGGAGCTAAGCAAGGGAGGGGAACCCGAGTACTCCTTCAACCGGAGGAATGCTTCCGAGCATTCGGGAGTCCGGAGAAGCTCTTGGTACCCTTGATACCTTGAAGAAAGGCGGTGACTTTTCGGCGGATTTGGCGATGAATCTTCCAAGGGCCGCAATTCTTCCATTAAGTCTTTGGACCTCCTTGATGGTGGTAGGTTCCTTCATGTCAACGAGCGCCTTGATTTTTTCCTCGGTTTGCTTCAATCCCCCTTTGGGAAACCATGAAGCCCGGGAATTTCCCTGCGGTAACTCCGAACACGCACTTGCTTGGATTCGACTTCATGTTGTTTGCTCGGAGGTTGTGAATGGTCTCTTCTAGGTCGGGAACGTGGGCTGCCTTCCTTGGTCTTTATGACCATGTCATCAATATAAGCCTCCATGTTTCTACCTATCGACTTGCAAAAACTTGATTTACCATCCGTTGGTAAGTGGCACCGGCATTCTTGAGCCCAAAAGGCATCATGATGTAGCGAGAAATTCCCCACGGGTGTTTGAAAGGCGATCTTCTCGATGTCCTCTTTCGCCATTTTTATACTCGATGATAGCACAGTAGGCATCTAAGAAGGCGAGAGTTTGGTGTCCGAGAAATGGAGTCAACCAACTTGTCGATTACGGGGAGAGGATAGCCGTCCTTGGGGCGAGGCTTTGTTTAGATCGGTAAAGTCTATGCACATACGCCATTTCCCATTTTGCTTCTTCACCATAACGACATTAGCCAACCAAACGGGGTATTTGACTTCGCGAATTATTCAGTGAGTAATTTACGCACCTCTTCTTTTATAGCTTCCTCCTTGTCCCTTGCAAAATTTCTCCTTATGTCAGGAGATGGTCTTCGCTAAAGGATCAACTTCTAAGCGGTGGAGGGCTACTTCTTCATTGATCCCCCTCATGTCTTCGACTCTCCAAGCAAAGACGTCGAGGCTGTTTTCAAGAGGGATATGATTCTTTCTTTCTCTTCTGTGATAGGCGGCCTCCTAGCTTGATTTTTTGTTCGGGATAGTCGGGATTAATGACTACCTCTTCTAGCTCATCTACAGGCTTCATTTACGGTCCGTCTCGAAATTCTAGGGATTCGATGATGAGCTCTCTGATTCTCCTCCCTTCATTGTCGGTTACATTGAGGTCTTCTTCCTCCATAAGTTTATCGATGTACGGAAGATCGTTCTTCCCCGAGTCATGGTTGGCCCCTGAGTTACGGTCATTGACGAGAATGGGGTCTTCCTCGGAGATGGGTAGAACTATGCCTTGGTCATCCGCAGTTTCTAGGACCATAGGCTCTTCTTCCAGTGTGGGTAGAGTTACGCCTTGGTCATCCACAATTTCTAGGACCATAGGTTCCTCTTCCTCACTTTCCCATACTTCACGGATATAGTTCATCCTAGAGCTAGTTTCGGTGGTCTTACGTGATTTGGTGATCTTGATGTTCTCCTCGGGCGTATCTATCTCCACGCTTTTTGACTTTTCCGGCTCTTGACAACATGTTCCAAGAAATCTTTGGGGGTTGCCCTCACGCATCCAATGCCCGGCCACGAGTGGGAAATTTAACTCGTTGGTGAGGAAGGGAGGCCACCATCCCAAGTTTGGCTTGACTTGGAATGCCTATAATCGCATGATAGTCACTAGTCAAGTCGTGACTATAAAAGTGACGGTAGCTTTGGCTCGGAAGGGATGATCGCCGACTTCGAGTTCTAGTTCTACGGTTCCCTTTGCTCCAACCTTATGGTTGGTGAATCCTTCAAGCCTTCCATGATATGGCTCTAGCGCGGTGTCTTTCAACCCCATTTGTTGGAAGGCTGAATAGTACGAGGATGTCACGGGAGGCCCCCGTGTCAACAAGAAGTCTTTCGGATTCAACATTGTCAATTCGACCCTTGATGACCAATGGCGCTCACGAGTGCTCGACTTCCCGCCAACTCTTTCGGAGAAAAACTAATGATTTCTTACGCTTTATGGATCCAAGCAGGGACATGGTATACTTTGCTTAGCTCGTGGATCTGGTCCCTTAGCTTTCGGTGGAGGTCACCTCTTCACGGATCACATGTAGTTTAGCCACAGGAGGCCTTCGATCTTCATCCTCACTCTTGGAGTCATCTTCGCTCTCCTCTTGCTTCCGCTTTCGCTTGCCATCTTTCTTCATGACATAACGGTCTAACTTTCCCTCGTCAACCCATTGTTGGATTATCTTCTTAAGGGCCCGGCAACCATCGGTGGTGTGCCGTTGTCCTTGTGAAAATCACGGTATTTGTTCTTGTTGCGGGGATATTTTGGGTGATCGGTCGGCGGACGAGGTGGAGGAAGGTTTACTATTTGCATGATTTCGGAGATGGGCTTTGTAAGAGGGGTGAACTCCGGCTTCTCGGTGCTTACGGTTCTATTCTTTCCTTTGGAACCCTTGCCGTTCCCGTTGTCATTACGTCGAGGGTTAGTTAGCTTCAGGTTCCGTCTTGTCGGTTCCCCTTTTCTTTGTCTTGTCTTCGGCCATGGAAATGGCATAAGCCACTTTGTACAATTCGGCCTTGGAACTAGGTTCCCTAGGCGAGAGTTCATAAATGAGGGGGCCAGATTTTAACCCGAGTTGAAGCAAACTATGACCTCCCTATCGGTGAGGCTTTCTTCAACTTGGTGCGCCATTTTCGGAACCTATTGTAGTAGGCGAGGGTGGTCTCTCCCTTCCCTTGCTCAATGTTGGCCAAGTCGGTTAATCTCATCTTCCTCTTCCCGGCCGTGGCGAAATGATCTAAGAACATTCTCCTCATGCCCCTCCGGCAATCGATGCAACCTTTCTTGAGCTCACGGAACCGGGTTAAGGCATTCGGAGAAGGTGCTCGCGAAAGCTTTGCAGAGCAAGTCATCAGCGGTGGTGAGGAGATTCATGGTTTGTTCGAAACTTTGCACATGGTCCTTGGCGTCGGTGGTTCCGTTGTATTTCTCGAAATTTGGGAGCTTGAGGTTAGGATGGGGAGGTGCGGCAGATTATCCTCAAGGAAAACGGACGGGTGGCCCAATCGTAATCGTCGTCATTATATTTCTTTCCCCTCTCCATATCATCCGGCCTTTGCTTCAACGGCTCCCATTGCTTTGTTTCTATTTCCTTCTCCTTTGCTTGAGCGAGTGCTTCGTTGGGAGCTTCGGTGACTTTTCTTTGGGGTGATCATTCACCCTACTATGCTCCTCTTCGTATGTCGGTGGCCATCACGTTTGGAGGGGGCCTTATCACGTCTTGGTTCCAGGTCTTGTGCGCCCAGTATCATCATGTAGGGCTCTGGGGTCCTTGGCCTAGCAAATTCTCGATGCCGAGGACGAGGAGAGTCCGGTCGACGAGGACGATGAGAATCTAAGCAGCGAGGACGAGGAGAATGCAGTCGACGAGCTCGAGGAGACGTTGGACGCCTAGGTGTCATGATGAGGCGAGCGGGGATAGGCGCCTATTCAAGGCGAGTCTTGTCCTTAGGTCCTTGGAGTTCACTTCCTCTTCCCTAGGAGTTATTTGGCTTCTCGGGTCGACCACGGGATCCTTATGCTTCTTGGTATGCCGAGGACGAGGAGAATCACACTAGGAGCATTTGGCATTGGTAGTTCGGCGGTCTTCGGGGAGGAGCACGATGCTCTCCTGTTCTTTTCTCAAGGTGGGCCCATTGATGGTACAATGAATGGAGCCATGGAATGATCTGGGTCCATTTGCAAAAGAGCAACTTGTGTTTCATACATCCTTTGCAAAGTCTCCATTTGTTTGTGTAACAAAGAGCGTCGGTCAACGGGTTGAGATCCTCCTGCTTGACCGGCGTCGGCATTCTTTGTTTTCTTCCTTCCTGCTTGCTTCCCACGAGCACGAGTAGGACGAGGAAGGTCATTGCCCTCTCCCTCGGCATTTGCACGACCCGTGGAACGAAGAGTCATGGCAAGGGGAGGAATGGCATCGATGCGAGGTAGAGGAGGAGGAGGAGCGGTGGCTCCTCGGTTCAGTGTTTCCCCATTCACTTGGGTGGGATCCTCGAATTTGTAACACTTGTGAATTGTCCGTCCATTATGAATCACAAACAGATTATTAAATGCAAAATTTTCCAAAAATCACAATTTCACCAGAACCGAATTTATGGCTAAAATTAGGGCAAATTTTAACCAAAAACAAACAGCCAATTGTGATTTTTCCAGCACACAAAATCCAAGCCAAAATTGGGATCGAATTTAATGCTAAAATTGCCTTTAACGGAATCCGGGCAAATTCCGGCTGAACTTGATGATTCCGGTGGCTTCAAGAACAGATTTTTACCGATCCAAAAATTCCGTTCCAAGAAAGAACAAATTCGGCAAGAAAATTGGCTTTAAGCGAGCGTTTTTCAGGCCAAACAATGGGTGTTTGAATCGATTTCCCGGCAATGGAACCAATTGATGATGCCAAAATCGTCAAAACAGCCCAAATCCAAGCGTTGAATGCTCCGGCGATTGCAAGGCCTGAAAATAAGAGAAAACACGTAAACTAAGCCGGGGCGGATCCGGCTATAGGCCCTCCGGCGTGAGAGTAAGTTCACGGTTGATATTAAAGAAATCAAATTGACAGAGTTTCTCCAATGTAAAAAGTAACGTACCCAATAATGAGCCATGGGGCTTGTATTTATAGGAATGGATAGATAGAATCCATGTTGGAATGATCTTGTAAAGAGATAAGATATAATTCTAATAGAAGTATATCTGTTAAGGAATCATTGTTTGACTTGAATTGATGTTGATAAGTATAATCCTGATTGGATCATGGCTGTATAGTCCTTGTTGAATAAGGATTGTAACTGCTAGCCGGAACGCCGAGGAAGGCAAATGATTTTCCTCGGCCTTTGGCAAATAGGCCGAGGAAAATGATTTTGCTTCCTCGTCATTTGGTAAATGGCCGACACGGAGATATGCCGGGGAAAATGATTTTCTTTCCTCGTCACTTGGATATATGCCGAGCAAATAACTTTTCTCTCCTCGGTAATTCCGACATGACGGCCCAAGAATGATGATATAAGGCCGAGATAAATGTTCCTCGGCATACGAGGAAGATCTTACTCGGCCCTAATACTTCATAATTAGACAATATCCACTGCCCAATATAGTTTGGCCAAGTTCGACGGCAGTGTTCATGTTCGGTTTATACCGTTCACCGACATTTTGATGTCATGGAGTGGCTGCAATTGCGTCTAATCTTTTTTAATGCATTTTATAACTTGATGTAATTGACTAACTAATGATTAGACTTTTTTTATTTTTTATTTTATTGCCTGAAACTAATGATTACAGAAACTCATAACCACCGATGAGCCTTTGTTCAATGGTTCAATGGTTCAATGGTATAAGCAAGCGTTTATTTTACTCTCCCTTTCTCAAAAATACAAAATGTTATGTACTTCAATTATTTTTGTCAAAGTTTGAACTTGATTAACATTAATTAAAAACTTATAAAAAATTAATAATCCTCACAAAATTTAAAAATTGTTGTTCACGCACCATTAAAAACAAATCAATAATTATTTTTTAAATTTCTTGAAGATATTTAATGTTTCATAAGAATTTGGAAAAATTCCAATCACAAAATATTAAATTTTGACACTTATTTTTTGGAGAGTTTATTCCTATAGTCTTCCTGAAATAGTCTTTATTTCTTCAAAAGTGTAGGCAATAGTCTTTATCCTTTAACACATACTCCCTCCGTCCCACGTCATTGTGGACTATTTTTCCGGACACGATAATTAAGAAATATTATTAAGATAATGAAAATGTGTGGTAGGAAATGAAGAGAGAGAATGAGTGGAGTTGGTTGAATAAATTGTGTGGTAGGAAATGAAGAGAGAGAATGAGTGGGTGGGGTAGGGTGAATATAAAATAATAAATTTATTTCCATTTTGGGCAGTTTGCATTCACGTGGGACGGACCAAAAAGGAAATAAGTTTGCATTCACGTGGGACGGAGGGAGTATTATCCTAATCAATATTCACTCCATTCCAAAATGATATTCCTACTCATTATTTTCCTCAATTTCGAAATGATATTCCTACTCTTTTTTTTATACAAAGGTTTTTCTTAGGAATAAATTTAGGTTAATTTAATTATTCTAAGAACATTTGTATGTATAACAAGTTTTAAATTTTGCATTAGCATAACTAAATTAATCTAAATTTGTTTTAAATTTTGTATTAGCATAACTAAATTAATCTAAATTTATTGTTCTAAATATATTTCAAAAAAAAAAAAAAGAAAAGAATGTAATAAGATCATTTCGGATCAGAAGGAATATACCAATAGATGCCCTTTTTTGGTTTAGTGAGACCGTTAGATGTCAGAAATAACTCTTATCCCATAGAAAAACCAAGGTTTTAAAAATCGCTAGGCGACCGCTAGTTGCCGGAGGTGGGCCTAACGCCTAGATCGCCTAAACGAACGAGACCGAGAATTTATATAATTTATATACAAATGATACTTATTTCATAAGAGAATGCATAGAAACATGAAACTCTAAGTGAATTACAAATCTATCTATATATAATAACAAGGTTTTGATAAATCATTTAACATTGAGGGGCAATTTGGTCTTTTCACGCGGTGGCAATTGTGCAATTAACAAGGCAGAAAATACAAATGCAAGTCTCTGATTGGCCCAAAAATGTTTCTTTTTTAAAAAAAAAACAAATTGGACAAGTGTTGTCCGTTGAAGCAAGGGTAATTGCGTCATTTCCAAGGCGCGTGTGACGCACGCGCCGACAACGACGCGTTAATCCATCATTTTCCCCCCTTTTTTTTATTTTTTTGGTTTCGGACACGTGGCGAAATACTATTGGTAGCTGGTTTTCAAAAAAATAATTTTAATCCTCTTTCTTTAACGTCAATTATTATATATTAAAATAATTTTTTTTATTTTTTTTTACACCAAAATTCATAATTTTTTTTCCTCTTTAAATAGAGACTTCTTTCATTTGATTTGGACATAGAAAAAAATTCCTCTTTTTTAAATATAAATTTCTTTATTATCCTTTACTAAGTTTTCTATTTCTTTTTAGTGAAAATTAATTAAGTGTTAAATATATTTTTTTTATTATAAATGATGATAATAATTTTACTAATAAAAAAATAATGAATATAAAATAAAATAAACTTGATGGGGTATAGGATGATAAGTTGTAATGGTGTTCAATATGTATAAACAAAATCATTGTGAATATATAATGTATACTCCCTCCGTCCCACGTAAATGCAAACTTATTTTCATTTTGGTCCATTTCACGTAAATGCAAACTACCTAAAATGGAAATAAATATTCACTATTCCACCCACTCATACTCTCTCTTACTTCACTTTTACACTCACAACATTCTCTCTCCTAACTATTCCTTCCACTCATTCTCTCTTCTATTTAATTCTTCATACTCACAAACAACTCCTCCACCTATTTCTCTCTCCTACTTTGCCTTAATTCCTACACCCAAAAAGTTAGTTTGCAATTACATGGGATGGAGGGAGTATATGGTTATTTACTATAAAATAATAATAATAATTTTACTAATAATAAAATAAAGAATATAAAATAAAATAAAAGTGGTGGGATATAGGATGATAAGTTGGAATGGTGTTGAATATGTATAAACAAAATCATTGTGTATATATAAAGTATATATGGTTATTTACTATAATAATAATCTATATCTATATATATGTAGGGCGGAGTGTGATGAAAGTGAGTTTGAGTTTCTATTTAATAAGTGGGATGGAGTAACATGGTTATTGAGTTTATTTTATTTTGATACGTAGAATAATTTATTTAATTTAAAAAAAAAAAAAACTTTGAAGCATTGTAAATAAAGTATTATAAAAGTGTCCATTTTTCTATATGTCTCAACAAATTGTGTATTTATAAAGACAAATATTAGGAAAGATGTCCATCATCATTAATACATTGCACTTTAATACATTGCACTTTGTGTAAAGCGGCGACACTTTATGGCTTCGGGGGTTCCAGGCTTTCACGATATGCGTTTCACACCGTGGCAAAACTGCAAATAATTCGTCCTGGAAGCCACGTGGTAGGCTGTGATTGGGTTGACTACGACGAGTATATACTAAGCGGTTTTTTTAATTTTTTTAAAATTTGGACACATGTCTCCCGTTCAGTGAAGTGCATTTTAGAACAAAATATCAAGTAACTAAATGAGTTATAATCTCAATTTTTGTGAAATGAAATAAATTACTTTTATGAACAATTACCCAAATAAAGTGGATAATAAATGATTTATTTTCTTTCTTATTTTTTTATTGGTTAAAATTATGATAGCCGTAAATTACACAGGCCTAAATAGGCGCGTGAATGTATTAGGGTCTTTTTTTTTTGTAAACATTGAACACGTGTCGTCCGTCTGTGGAAGTGCAATTACAACATTTCTCTGGCGCGTGTACTTCACGCGCCGACAACGGTTCGTTTAAGCAGATTTTTTTTTTAGGAATTTTGACACGTATCGCCCTTTTATTGGCCGGCTGAATTATCGATTTTTTTTACATCCGCTTTCTTAACCCTCAATTATTTTATAGTAAATTAATTTTTTAAAACTTTTTTTAACACCAAAATTCATTATTTTTGTTTCTCTTTAAATAGCTACTTTTCCCATTTGATTTGGACAGAGAGAAAAAAATCCTCTTTTTTTAAATATAAATTTATAATTATCTTTTGTTAATTTTCATTTTTTTTCAATATACTTTTAATAAAATAAAGAATATAAAATAAAATAAAAGTGGTGGGATATAGGATAATAAGTTGGAATGGTGTTGAATATGTATAAACAAAATCATTGTGTATATATAAAGTATATATGGTTATACAACAAGAAAACTGGTCTTTCGCGACGGCCAAAAGCCGTCGCGTAAACCCTTAAAGCCGTCGCGGAAGGCTAACGCGACGGGAAATGCCGTCGCAATGGCAATCGCGTAAAGCCTTGTCGCGAAAAGATAAGGTGAATGAAAAAAGCCGTCGCCTTTGTCAATTATTTTTCGCGATTGCTTTTGCCATCGCGTAAGAGTTTTTTAAATTTTATTTATTTAATTATTTTAATTACATTTGCAATCGCCTTAGCTCAGCAAAGGAGACGGCAAATGCAATCGCCTTAGGTTTTAAAAAAGGAGACGGCAAATGCAATCGCCTTAGGTACTTTAAATTTTTTATTTTTTTTCCATTTCACTGGCCCTATTTATAATTAATAATTGAATAAAAATTAAAGAAAGGTTGATTAGCACAACATGAAAATTAATAAATTTATAGCATTTAACACTGTATTATGAATCATAATCATCGTTACAAAATCCAAAAAACAATCAACCTACTAGGTTTGTCAAGAAAATGTATCATCCTACTAGGTCAATATAAATACAAGGATAAGAATTGACATGTAAAAAACTTAACTCTAATGACTGTAGTCATCTAATGTTACATGACTGAAGAAAAGAAAAAAAAAGTAACTCCCAACAATTTTAATGTCCTTCCCAGCGGGATCCACTTTCGACAGTCTGCAAGAGAAAGGAGATAATATAAGTTATCATGAGTTGGTTTTAAGTAGAAGATTATGAACCAAGTTGAAAAAATAAAAGCCAAGAAAGATTAGTAGAAACTCACAAGTTCATTGACCAGAGAAGGTGTGATATTTTTTCCCAGCAAACTTAGTTGATCCAACATAGTTTCCGCATCTCGAAGTGAACCATCAGCAACAACAACAACAACGGCGAATGACAACAAGCGGCAACAACAACGGCGACAACAACAAGAACAAGAACAAGAAAATTGACAGCGAATGGACAAGCTATGGGTTTTCATTTCCATATATGCAATATGCAATTGCTAAGAATGTACAAATAATTAAACACGTCAATCTAGTGTCTTCTTCAACATTGCCAAAGTCTGCATCAGGCATCAATTTTAAAACGTACGTGGTCCATATAAATTAAAGTTCTATCGAACAATGTCAATAGAAAAAGCATATTCGATGCACACAATAGTAACGGCATAAGCTAACAAATACGAGTATACTTGAAGTTAGAGGTATTTGCTTCAATAAGTTAAAATGATAAATTCATTCCAGGATGCAAGCATAAAAAGCACCTACTTGGATTTGAATTGATTCTTCAGGTGTGAGGAGCATCGGCTTTCCGTCAATGGTATTTGCGATTAATCAGTAGGAAAGTAATGCTTCGGTTTCGATCATGAAAATCGGAGGTGCATTAATAATTTATTAACGTGTGAGATTAATACGAATATAATCACACGGATACAAAAACACTCTATGCAAAAGTCCATACATATAAAAATGAAAACAGAGCGTGACAACAATGGCTAAAGAGGCGAAGAAAGAAAAAAAAGCAAATATCGGTATCAACAGCTTAAAGGAGATAACTTTCTAGTACTTTCATGCCGCATGATTGCAGAAACCAAGCCCCATGCTTTCATTAGGTAACTCAAAGAGTCTTCAACAAGAGAAAGACGAAAACAAAAGCATTCGTTAAGATAGTTAACAGGACATGATTAGTTAGCGAGGAGTTGACAGAGGGTCTTTATTTGATAGACACGAAAAGTTAAATTAGAAAAAGAAGTTATGTAATCGGCCCCAAAAAGCATTTGCTCAAGATTTATTTCAAGTACATCATAAAACGATTATGTAACAAGATCCAAAAAGCATTTGCTCAAGATTTATTTCAAGTACAAAAAGGTAATAATAATTTAAAAAAAAAAAAAGCAAAAAAAAAAATGTAACGATACACTTACAGTGGCAGGATCTGGTGCAGAAGTACGGCTCCATGAACTGAAATAAGTCTACAAGCAAGCGTTGGAAATAGGGCCACCCTTTCTGGAAGTAAGAAAAAAATTCAATGATGTGAAGCTGAAGCTCCAGATTCATCTCAAACCAAAAAAACAAAGAACAAAAAACAAAAAAAAAACTATCCACTTCATCCCGCCTCATGGCAATCATACGTCTGGACTATTCCACAATCTTGTATTTTATTATAAAAAGAATGACTGAAGTGCACAACACGAACCTGAACGCATGAACTTTTAGGGGATGTAAAGCATGGAATGAAGTTGCAAGAGCTGTCAAAACCTGTATAACCCCATTAAATTAGTAACTGGAAGCTTTGACCAAGATAACAAATTAAATACACATACCTGAAAATTTGCCCCATCAAATACTGGATCCAGGGTACTCAGGTCAAGCAACCAGTTAATGAACAACCTGAAATAGGGTCTTGGATTGAAAGATGCTTTCTTTTCTTCAGCATCTTTTTGAATGAATCTCACAGTCACCGCCAAAACCTGTAAAACCAGGTATAATATGAAGCTGCAGACTTCCTACATAAGCATTCAAAGAGCTTAAACAAACTTTGAATTCAGAATCAAACCTTGGACAACAGAGACAATTTACTTGACCCTTGGTCAACCGGGTAATACTAGGCATATATAAAAAGAAATGTCATGACAATAGATACAGATTGATAATGCACTAAGAAAGAAATATAAAGCTATATTCACCTGTCACTACCTTCATGATCGAATGGACAAGTGCGGCATATATATCAATAGCAAGAAAGGATAGAGGCTGTGCTTGATGGGGTTGTAGAGAGCTAGAGTTCATCACCTCAGAAGATAAACAGTGTGAAACAGAGAGGTCCTGGAAAAAAGAAAAAAGAAAAAAAAAACGGAACAAGGTCAATTCTAAATCTAGCCACTTCATTGCTTTTAGATTTAAGAAAAAAAAGGCAGTTTGCATTAGTTTCTCCCCCTCTTCTTGTGCATGTGTGTGCAAGTGCATTAATATGTCGAGAGTCATCAGAATCACCGTTAAACGGCGGAAAAAGCGCTTTGATGTATCATCTGCTTTCAGCAAACCATTTTGATGCAATTGTAAGACATAGTGAGCACAAGCTGCATCATTTACGCCAGGGAGCTCATATATTCGGTACCATTCAGCAAAAAACATAGAGACCTGGGGAATACACAGATTCAGAATGAGAACTCATAGATAACAATAACCCACTCACTTTACTAATAACAAAATACGTGGTGCAATTTATCGGACATCCACATTCTTGGAGTTCAAGCAACAGAAATACTTAGTTTTCTAACTGTTGCCTTTCAATAAGAAGATGGCACCCACCAAATCACAAGCAAAATTGAAGCTAACAAGAACTACGCTACATCATAACTTTCATTTCTCAAACTCCTAATATTCACAAGTCAGATGATAGTTCTGAGGGAGTATTCACCTCAACTCAACCATGTCCTAACAACTTGGGTTGGCTACATAGATGAGGCGCATAATCCCCAGAAATGGAATAGAATTCGTGAATAAAGTTGAAGAAACTTACGGAGATTAGTTTGAATTGGAATGAGGCGCATAATCCCCAGTTAAATCTCAACATCCCCGTTTCTCTCTCCTCCCCCAATCAACTGCAAACACCCCGAGTAGACATGGAGAGAGAGAGCGAGAGAGAAAGCGAGAGCGAGAGAGAGAGAGAGAGAGAGAGAGAGAGAGCGAGAGATAGTCACCTTGTACCTTGGAATCGGAAGAATAGGCGCCGGAGGAAGAATCGCCGTTTGGAATCGCCCATTGGAAGAACGCCGCTGAAGGTGAGGAAGAAGAAGAGGAATGAGAGAGACAGAAAAAAGGGTTTTACCGTGGAATGCTATATCAGAGAAAAAAGGGTTTTTTAATCGATTAATTGAATAATTTTAATTTTTTTTTCATATAACATAACGTGATTGCAAAAGCAGTCACCTTTAAAAAAAATTAAAAATTTAATTTTAAAATTATTTAATTTAATATTTTTGTAAAACTCGATTGCAAAAACCATCGCCTTTGATAAAAATTAGAATTTTCCGTTCCCGCCCGGACTATGTTGTTGGCGCTAGAGGGAAAAACATATAATGTGATGACATCCGTGACTGCTTTGCCATCACGCTAGCCTCTTGTATGCACTAAATGCGATCCAAAGGCATCTCCTTATATACTCAAACGTGACTGCTTTTTTTGCCATCGCCAAAAGCAATCGTGAAAGACCAGTTTTCTTGTAGTGTTATTTACTATAATAATAATCTATATCTATATATATGTAGGGCGGAGTGTGATAAAGTGAGTTTGAGTTTCTATTTAATAAGTGGGATGGAGTAACATGGTTATTGAGTTTATTTTATTTTGATACGTAGAATAATTTATTTAATTTAAAAAAAAACATCTTTGAAGCATTGTAAATAAAGTATTATAAAAGTGTTCATTTTTCTATATGTCTCAACAAATTGTGTATTTATAAAGATGAATATTGGGAAAGATGTCCATCATCATTAATACATTGCACTTTGTGTAAAGCGGCGACACTTTATGGCTTCGGGGGTCCCAGGCTTTCACGATATGCGTTTCACACCGTGGCAAAACTGCAAATAATTCGTCCTGGAAGCCATGTGGTAGGCTGTGATTGGGTTGACTACGGCGAGTATATACTAAGCGGTTTTTTTAATTTTTTTAAAATTTGGACACATGTCTCCCGTTCAGTGAAGTGCATTTTAGAACAAAATATCAAGTAACTAAATGAGTTATAATCTCAATTTTTGTGAAATGAAATAAATTACTTTTATGAACAATTACCCAAATAAAATGGATAGTAAATTATTTATTTTCTTTCTTATTTTTTTATTGGTTAAAATTATGATAGCCGTAAATTACACGGGCCTAAATAGGCGCGTGAATTTATTAGGGTCTTTTTTTTTTTTGTAAACATTGAACACGTGTCGTCCGTCTGTGGAAGTGCAATTACAACATTTCTCTGGCGCGTGTACTTCACGCGCCGACAACGGTTCGTTTAAGCAGTTTTTTTTTTAGGAATTTTGACACGTATCGCCCTTTTATTGGCCGGCTGAATTATCGATTTTTTTACATCCGCTTTCTTAACCCTCAATTATTTTATAATAAATTAATTTTTTAAAACTTTTTTTAACACCAAAATTCATTATTTTTGTTTCTCTTTAAATAGCTACTTTTCCCATTTGATTTGGACAGAGAGAAAAAAATCCTCTTTTTTTAAATATAAATTTATAATTATCTTTTGTTAATTTTCATTTTTTTTTAATATACTTTTAATAAAAATTAAATAAGTGTGATGTATTTATTTTTACTTATAAATGATAATAATAATAATAATAATAATAATAATAATAATAATAATAATAATAATAATAATAATAATAATAATAATTTTATTGATCATAAAAATAAAGAATATAAAATAAAATAAAAGTGGTGGGGAATAGGATGATGAGTTGAAATGGTGTTGAATTTTTATAAACAAAACAATTGTGTATTTATAAAGTAAATATGGTTATTTAATATAATAATAATTTATATCTCTCTCTCTATATATATATATATATATACTCCCTCCGTCCCGCTAATATCCGCACTAACACTGTTTGTGCAGAAATTAAGGAATATGATATTTTAATAAAATGTTGTGAGTGTAAAAGTAAAGTAGGAGAGAATGAGTGGAGGGTGTAATAAATTATAATGGTGTTGTGAGTATTAAAATAATGTAGGAGAGAGAATGAGTGGGGTTGGGTGAATATTTTATTAATATAAAGTTTCCATTTTGGGAGTGTGCGGATATTAGCGGGACGGAGGGAGTATATATATATATATATATATATATATATATATATATATATATATATATATATATATATATATATATATATATATATGTATATATATATATGTATATATATATGGGGGATTGTGATGAATGTGGGTTTTGGTTTCTATTTAATAAGTGAGACGGAGTTATATGGTTATTGTGTTTATTTTAGTTCGATATATCAAACAATTTATTTAATTTTTTTTAAAAAAATAATCTTTGAAACATCGTAAAAAAAGTATTACTAAATTTTAAAAATAATGATATTAATTTTTATTCGATAAATGTACTATCTTTTTGTATGAACAAATCTTTTGTTTTTATTTAAAAATTTCTCTTTATCAAAAATAAATAAAATATCACCTTTTTTTAACTAGATTTCCAATCTTCACCTTTTTTTTACTAATTTCAATAACTTATTTCGTATGATGTGATAAAAATGTTCGTGTGTTTTATTTACTTTTTTAAATGATAAAATACTACAGAATTTTATATAGAGAAATGCATATTCCTTATGATTTTTGTTTTATTCCTATTTTATTATTTTCTAATTTTTATGTATTGACAATGTAGTCTTTAAGAAAGTATTTCATAATATATAAACGAATTGATTTTTTGATTTATTTTAGTTCAATTTTTTTCTTTTGAATTTTTAGTAAAGCTCCCGTGCATCGCACGGGAGTCAATCTAGTTTTGCTAATAATAAACATTGTTGCAATAAGTGAATTTAAGTCATGTTGAATTACAAACCTCGCTAAGTAATAGTGAATGATACTTTGAAGGGAGAAAGATACCTTTTAAACAAAAATGATACCCAACAGCCCATTTCAAAAACCAACCCATTTACTTTTTTTTTTTTTTTTTTTTTGTACGGGGCAATTATCAAATCATTCCTCACTTTAACAAAAATGATCACCTAGGACAAGAATTTTCGAAAATGACCAACATGTCCTCTCTTTGTAAATGGACTCGCATGCCCTTATCAGATTTGACAAAATTACACAATTGCCACCGCTTAAATGATGTGGACGTATGTGGTCCATTCCCCATCCACTTCTGTGCTTTTTTTCTCTCTCTTCTTTTTTTTTTCATCAAAACTTTAAAATGAAATATCTTAAGATCTAGAAATTAATTTAAAAAAAAAAAAATCTGAAACCACCATTATTTTCGTAACGTCAATACGAATCAAACTAGTAGCATCAACATATAATCTTGAGCAAATTTGAGAAGTTCACAGCTGTTACTAGTTCACAGTTGTTTTTGATAAGTTCACATTTATTTTTTACATTTGTTCCAATAACAATTAAGAGAAAATCACAGTTGTTTTAGCTAAATTCATAATTTCTGGATGAAAATGACTACTCCCTCCGTCCCATATTACCTTACCCATTTTGCTATTTTGGGTGTCCCACTTTAAAGTCACACTTTTCTTAAAAGAAAACTTTTTAATACTTCTTTATTCATGGGACCCACTTGTCATACTCACAACACTTTTCAAATTTACTATTCTCTCCACTCATTCTCTCTCCTACCCACTCACAACTCCTACTTTAATAACATTATTCCTTATTTTTCGTTCTCAACAGTAAACGGGTAAGCTTTTATGGGACCGAGGGAGTATTATTTACTTAATTCACATATTTTTTTTAGATAAGTTCACAGTTGTTTTAGTTAAGTTCACAATTATTTTTAGTCTTTTATAGCCTTTATTTTTACAATTTTATGAGATTATTTGACCTATTTGTTAAGTTCAATGTTGTTTTTTGTTAAGTTCACAATTGTTTCAGTCATTTATGACATCTATTTTTGTAATTTTATGAGAATATTTGACATATTTGTTATGTTTACAGTTGTTTTTACTTAAGTTCACTATTGTTTTTTGTTAAGTTCACTATTGTTTTAGTCTTTTATGACCTCTATTTTTGAAATTTTATGAGATTATTTAACATATTTGTTATGTTCACAGTTGTTTTTACTTAAGTTCACAATTGCTTTAGTCCTTTATGACCTCTATTTTTGAATTTTATGAGATTATTTGACATATTTGTTATGTTCACAGTTATTTTTGATAAGTTCACAGTTGTTTTTTTACATTTATTCCAATAACAATTAAGAGAAGTTCACAATTATTTTAGCTAAATTTGTAATTTCTGCATGAAAATGACTATTATTTACTTTATTCACAGATTTTTTTAGTTAAGTTCACAGTTGTTTTTAGTCTTTTATAGCCTTTAATTTGCAATTTTATGAGATTATTTGACCTATTTGTTAAGTTCAATGTTGTTTTTTGTTAAGTTTACACTTGTTTTAGTTTTATGGTCTCTATTTTTGCAATTTTATGAGATTGACATATTTGTTATGTTTTTACAGTTGTTTTTACTTAAGTTCACTATTGTTTTTTATTAAGTTCACAGTTGTTTTAGTCCTTTATGACTTCTATTTTTGCAATTTTATGAGGTTATTTAACATATTTGTTATGTTCACAGTTGTTTTTACTTAAGTTCACATACCGGTGAACTTAAGTAATTTGCAAAATACTCCCTCCGTCCCAGACCAAGGGTATATGGGGGGGATTTCACGCTTCTTAAGAATTTTTTTAAAAAATGAATAAAAGTTAAATGTGAGATAGGAAATAGTAATTAAATGTGTGGTAGAAAATATGAGAGATAATGTAAAAGTTAAATGTGTGGTAGGGAATAGGAGAGAGAATGTAAAAGTTAAAAATATTTAATAGGAGAGAGAATGAGTGGGAGGAATAGTAGTTAAATGTGTGGTAGGAAATAGGAGAGAGAATGTATAAGGATATAATTAATGGTTTTTTTGTAAATATATGAAGATGATAAGGGTATTAATATATTCAAAAACTTGCCTTTTTTGGAAATGAACTCTTGATCTGGGACGTCCCAAAAGGGAAAGATGAACCCTTGGTCTGGGACGGAGGGAGTAACAAATTAGTCATAATGCAGCAATTTGCAAAATAACAAAATAGTTGGGCCAATTCCTGATTCCCTGGGCAACTTACCAAAGCTTAAAAACCTGTGTGTATAAATTTTAAAGAATGCCTTGATCAAGATCATCACCTTCACATTATGTCTCTGACTAACTTATTTTTGGATTGTTTTGTAGGAATGTGGCAGATAATAAATTAAGTGGACCGATACCCACTTCACTATCAAAGTTGAACTTTGTGTAAGCCAATTAACTTTTTTGATCCCTTTGAATACGAGATGGGTCGAAGAAAAGAAAGAACCCCCTCTTCAAATACGCCTATATATGTTACGACTCATAGGTCGAATAAAAGCAAGAAAGGGGTAGTTGTGGGAACTACAATTCCATCATTCATTATCTTCTGGGCTATTGTGAGTTTTGTAGTTGTTGTACGAAAGAGACGAACTGCAGCTATGGCTGCAGCCATGGCAGGTGCAAATATTCCTAATGGGAAGCCTCAAGGAGGGGTAAACTCGGAAATGGCCAGTGATATTGGGGCAGCTGCGATGTGGCCGGAGGCGATTCATCACTAGCCGGAGTTTGAAAGGTCGGTGAGTCACAGACCTGGGAGAGAAGAAACGGGGGCTACGGTTTGGGCTTGGAGTTGGACAAACAAAGGGGGGAAAGTCGCCGGAGGAGGAATAGGAGATGGGTCACCGGATATTGGGTAGGCATGATCGTCGGTGGGGGAGGGGAAGGTTGGCCGAAAGGGGTGGTAGAGAGAGAAAGTGAGAGAAGAGAGAGAGAGAGAGAGAGAGAGAGAGAGAGAGAGAGAGAGAGAGAGAGAGAGAGAGAGAGAGAGAGAGAGAGAGAGAGAGAAGGGAGTGATTTTTCATTTTGGGTTAGGGTTAGTTTGGGTAGCGAAGGACTAGGTGGAATTTAGGTTATGATATCAGACTAGTTGGTTAAATTCCAAAATTATTGTCTTAATTGATATTTTCAATTGGGGTGAAGGACCCAGCGATAATTTCCCCTTTTTTTCTTTTTTTTTTTAAAAAAAACCAATAGCACATTTAAAAAACCTACTATATAAGCAAAATATTTTTCAAATTTACCCTAAACCAAATTCAACTCTCTCTCTCTCTCTCTCTCTCTCTCTCTCTAATCACTTTCTTCCTTGTGAAACCGCCGCCAACAAAATCCCTAAACCTATTATCGCCTACTCCTTCGGTCGTTCCTCTCTGAATCCCTCTCTCCGATCGTAAAATGAAATAAAAAATCTGTCACACTCACTCCCTCTCACAAATCGATTCTCTTTATTCTTCTTCAAATTCTCATCCATAATTTGATCTATCACTTCTTCTTTTGTTATTTTAATTCAAATCTTAGTTTTTTCTTTCAAAATTGTATTGACCACCATAGATTGAGCTCTTCAGTTTTTTTGTTGAATCATGGGAGGAATTTTTGGTGAAGTTAGGTGCATCTTGGTGGCGCCTAACCCGCCTAGAAGACCATCAGTTGATGAAACGCCTAGTTTGTCCGACTTGAAGAAAATCGTGGCATTTTGAACCCGCGAAGCGCCTAGGCGGGAAAAAAAATTTCCCCTCCCATGCTTTCTCTATTCTCTCTCTCCCATTCTACCTATGATGCCCCCACTCCCCACAACAATAGCATTGGTCATCTTATCTAACGCGTATTCTAAAGAGGAATTTAATGGATCTCGCCAGATGTTTTTAGATGTTCTCATCCCTCTTTTTTCGAACCTTATACATCACAACCTCTCCATTATCGTAATTAAGCCTTCGGTTGACTCCTTCCTCTAGTTGTATTCCTCCTTCCGCCAACCCCTTCTCAGATTTATTCATCCCATTACTGCCCTAAATGATCATATTTGACGCATGCAAGTTGTTCGAGGGAATGCATATTAAGTCTCCTGGAATGCTGGTGATGATGGATATAGTGTGGTCTCACAAAAATAGTTTTTTTTTGCATGGTATTTAGTTTGGAGATGGCGAGACAAAGACCATGATGTTTGGTTTACGAAAAATACCATGATGATTGGTCTACGTAGCTAAATAACGTTAGTGGACTACGTATATATATGTTCTTGTTTGATTATGTTTATTATCATCTGCTATATTCTCTACTATAGTTATAACAAGCTGGTATCAGAGCTACGATTAGGAGCTTTTGGGGCTTCCGCTGCTGCAGGAGAAGATGGATTCCGCCATGGATATGAGAATTGACAAGTTCGAAGGGAGGGACAATTGTTGATTCGGGAAGAGCATGATGTATGTTCTATGTTACTGAATCAGGAATTGGAGGTATTAAGAAACAAGTGGAGCAACGAGTTACTGTAGGTGGGAGTGAACTGGGTGAACCACAGTCGAATGACCAACACACAAAATTGAATATGTTAAGGAGAAATAGGGCATGTCTCGAGTATCCTGTTCTAGAGTAGGTTCCATTAGTGTCGATGATAAGGTTTAACGGCGTTCGAACTTTCCTAATATCATAGTTTGTTAACTGCTCGTTGGGGCAATTTCGAGTGCCTGAGGCACATTTGGGTGTTCGTTGGGACACGTCTATTTGTTTGTTGGGACAAAATCTATTTGCCCTTTAGAGCTATTCTGATGCCTAATAAGACTTGTTTGTTTGCTAGGGGGAGCATGTTTATTTGCCCATTTGGGGAAATTTTGGGTGTCTAGTGAGACACAGTTAGTGACTTTGGTCAATTTGGTGATTCTTGCTATTCTAACATACTATGTGTTTAATAGATGTGTTTTTACCCATACAAAGGATGTATTTTCAAGCATATTTGGTGCTCAAACCTTGAGAATTTAACGTATTTTCTAATGATTTATAAGTTCAGGGGCTAAATTGCAAAAGGATGAAAAAGGAGGGACTAAAAGCTGAAATTGAGGGAGACCGCATCCCAAATTGGGAGCGGCCGCACCAAAAGAGCAGTCTCTAGAGAGCGAACGCGATATGGAGAGAGCGAACGCGCCATCTTTCCAGCGTTTCAGGGTGGTCGGGCGTTGAGGGTGAGGACGATATCACCAGGCAGATCCTAAGTGAACTGAAGCGGGATTGAAGTGGATTGAAGGCGGATTTGGGCTTGGTTCCTCCGAATTGGACAAGGATTTTAGCAGATTTTGATCAGAATTGGATTCCAATTAGGAATTACTTCACCTCCTACTATATAAACTACCCTAGACTAGTTTTTAGATCTCTTTTCATCTTCTACATTATTAATTCATAGTTTAGATTTTGAAGACAAGGATTGAAGGTTTAATTCATGGTTTTATTCTTTAGTTTTAATGGCCCTTCGCAACTAATTTATTTGATTTGTGGATTGGGTTAGTAACAATTTGATCTTTATGCTATTGATTTAATTCTTCCTACTTCTTTCTCGTTCTTGTTCTTCTCAACATTCTTCATTATTGTTCATAGGCTTCAATTGTATGTTAAGATGCATTTGGTCTATTGAATTTTATTTGGGTATAAATCATTGCAATTACGTGGATGAATTAAACATTGGCCTTTGTTGAGAAGATTAGATTTAAATGAAGACTTCACAAAAATCAATGAATCTAGGTTCTAAAGTTCTTATGCTTTTAATTGAATCTCTTAAATATTTATATCAACTTCACGGAAGATATTAATAAGATATAGATATTAGGGTTTTAATGTTATAATCGACTTTACGGAATATATTAACATCTTTACTCTATATTTTTGTGAACGAATCATTGAATGCGATTGAATTCCTTTTACATGATTTAAATTAGCATAGAGTGATAATTGTTATGATCCTCAATCCATAAATCCCTTGCTTCCCTTTTATCTATACTTGATTTTTTTTCTTAGGTTAATAATTGCTCAAACAATTAAAACCCCTTTTTATTTCTTTTACACTAATAAAATACACTTGTTACACACGAGTTTTCGTGGATTCGACCCTTGCATTGTGCATAATACTACATTGATAAGCTAGTGCACTTGCTAGATAATTTTAATAAGAGGGAGAAGTCCTCCATCAAGTTTTTGGCGCCATTGCCGAGTACTTGTGTTGCGAACAAGTTAATTTTGTTAGTGTATTGTAAATAGTTTTCTTTTCTTATTTTCTTTTTAGTGTAAATAGTTTCATGTTATTATTTTTCCTTTTTGTTAGTTACTTAAATTAAGGTGAGAGATACTTTAGAGAATGTATGAAATAAACACCTATAATGTGCAATGTGTTAATTGTGGTGATTATTATCATAATACTATTAATTGTCCGTCTAGGATATATTTGTTGGAAAAATAGGTGTGTGAAGGAAATAATTTATTATTTCCTAAATGGGTTGTTTGTTAAATGACCAAATTGATTGTTGGGTTGTGTTCTACTCCATGAATACATTGAAATCATATATTCATTTGGCCAAAATGGTTGAGGAATGAATGAGATATTAATGCTCAAAGTTAGTGGGTTGTAAATGGGAAAATGTGGTTATCCCACATTGGAAAAAGATGGAAAAGTGGCTTAGTTTATATACTCCTAAACTTTAGTAGGGAGTAAGATTGTGGTACATAGAGACTCTCTCTCGCGCACATGTGCGCAGGGGGGGGTGCAAATCATGGACCGAAATAGGCTTCGAGCTACCGAACTCACGTGCATGCGCGTCCTGCGGACACGAATGTAGCTCCGAAATCGCCTGTCCGCGCAAGCCCACTTTTTGCAAAAAAAAATTCAAACTTGACCCACTGTAACTGGCGCTTAGGATACTTGGTTGAATCAGCAGCTTCTGAGCATTAGCAGCGTCTGATCGTCAGCAGCATCTGGGCACCAGCAGCATGTGTGTACCAACAGCATGTGGACACCAGCAGAGCGTGGGCATCAGCAGATGCGTGCCAGAAACGTTTCTTATGATTTCAAACGCATGTGTAACTGCCGCAATAACTGCAGTAATTAAGAAAATTAAAAATGCTTTTAATTTTCAAGTAGTTTTGATTTCCTTGGCAAGTATATAAAGGGAAGAACAACAACAACAACACAAAACACACTGATTTCCAGAATCTCTCAACATTCCAATTCGCAGCATATTGATAATTCTTCATTTGGCCTCCTTGCATACTGCATCGTGGTGATACTGTCTAGGCACGCTGCCAATTCGCCGGGAACTTTAGGTGCAAAGTGTCCCCGGTCCGCACGTGCTATCCTGGGAGACTCGAGTCCAAGGCAGCCTCAAGCACTATTGGTGAGGGGACGAATAAGTCTTAAGGAGACTGATTCATCAGGGCTCGTGCACAACCAATTTGTTGCTGCCATCTTGTTTCTTCTTTTCAGTTTATATTTATGTTTCAGTTTCTATTTCCTGTTCTGTAATTATATTTATAATTTATTTTCTTCTGTAATTGCAACTTTTCTAACAATCTTAAGACTTATTCCCTACAGAAGGAAACGAGTTACAGAAAATCTTGAGACTAATAATCTGCTTCTGTTTCAGAAATGGCAACTGAGACTAACAAAGCTGGAACTGAAACTGTGATTGTGACCCAAACTGGAACTGGAAATGGCTCTGGTTCTCAAGGCACTTCTATTGTGACTAATCCTCAAACAGTGTATATCTCAACCCCCCATGCTGAAAAGCCTGAAAAATTTGTTGGTCACAACTTTAAGAGGTGACAACAAAAAATGTTTTTCTACTTAACCACTCTGAATTTGGCTAAGTATCTGAAAGAAGATATGCCAGTTGTGGCTGAGAATGAGACGGATGTGACAACCGTGGCTGCGGTTGATGCTTGGAAACATGGGGAATTCCTTTGCAAGAACTACGTTCTTAATGGCTTGTCTGATTCTCTCTATAATGTGTATAGGTGGAAGAAGAATGCTAAGGAACTATGGGAGTCCTTGGAACACAAGTATAAAATTGAGGATGCTGGAACAAAGAAGTTTATTGTTGCCTGTTTCCTTGATTTTAAGATGGTGGACTCTAAGACCGTGAAAACTCAAGTTGATGAGTTGCAAACAATTTATCATGAGATTGATGCCGAGGGCATGGTTCTTAGTGAGAGTTTTTAAGTGGCTGCAATGATTGAAAAGTTGCCTCCATCTTGGAATGACTTTAAGAACTACTTGAAGCATAAGCGAAAGGAGATGAATCTTGAAGGGCTCATTCTTCGGCTTAGCATTGAGGAAGGCAATAGAGTTGCCGAGAAAAAGTTTAACCTAAGTGTAGCCAAAGCTAATGTGGTGGAGCATGGCCAAAGCTCCAAAGGCAAAGGCAAATGCAAGGGTAAAGCTAAGGTTGAAACAACTAGAAGGTCGTTCAACTTGAAGCCTCAAGGTGAGGTTTCCAAGAAGAGGTTCACAGGAACTTGTTACAATTGTGGTGGTGAAGGCCACAAGGCGTCAACAAGTAAGGCTCCTAAGAAGGCTCGTGAAGTGAACATGGTGGATGACATTGCTAGAGATGTGTCCGATATGCACCTTGCGGCGGTAGTTTCCGAGGTGAATATGGTGGGTTCGAATCCAAATCAGTGGTGGATTGACACCGGTGCTACTAAACACGTGTGCTCCAACAAAGACATGTTTAGTACTTTTGAAGCTATGGAAAATGGCGAAAAGTTGTTCATGGGGAATTCGGCCACTTCCGACATCAAAGGTCAAGGGAAGGTGGTTTTGAAGATGACATCCGGCAAGGAATTGACTCTCAACAATTTACTTTATGTGCCCGATATCCGAAAGAACTTGGTGTCCGACTCGCTTTTAATTAAGCATGGTTTTCGTATTGTGTTCGAGTCCGATGTTGTCACTTTGTCCAAGAATGGAATGTTTGTAGGAAAAGGTTATGTGAATGATGGGATGTTTAAGCTTAGTGTTATGGTAGTGAAACCGAATGTAATGGCTACTAAGCCCAAAGTTAATGAAATGAATAATTCTTCCGTTTACTTGCTTGAGTCTTCCCATTTGTGGCATGGTAGATTAGGACATGTTAATTATGATGCTATTCGTAGATTAATTAACTTGAACTACATACCAAAATTTAAAGTTGATTGCAAACACAAATGTGAACCTTGTGTTGAAGCAAAATTTACAAAACTTTCATTCCATTCAATAACAAGAAATAGTGAACCACTCGAGTTAGTTCACACGGACTTATGTGACTTTCAATCAACACAATCACGTGGTGGCAATAAGTACTTCATAACTTTTGTTGATGATAGCACAAAATATTGCTATGTGTATCTTATCAAAAGTAAAGATGATGCTATAGAGAAGTTTATTCTCTATAAAAATGAAGTTGAGAATCAATTAAACCGGAAAATTAAGGTGTTAAGAAGTGATCGTGGTGGGGAATATGAGTCTCCATTTGAGGAGATTTGTGCTCAATACGGAATTAAACATGTAACCACGACACCTTATACACCCCAACAAAACGGTGTTGCCAAACGAAAAAATCGAACATTGGAAGAAGCAATGAATGCCATGTTGATAAGTTCGGGATTACCTTCTAACATGTGGGGAGAAGCTGTGTTGTCAGCAAATTATGTGTTAAATAAGGTACCTCGAAAGAAACTAAACAAAAGCCCATATGAATTATGGCATGGAAGAGTACCATGCTATAAATACTTGCGAGTGTGGGGGTGTCTTGCGAAGGTAGCTGTACCTCCACCTAAAAGGGTGAAAGTTGGTCCTAAGACTGTTGATTGCATATTTATTGGATATGCACAAAACAGTTGTGCTTATAGATTTCTTGTTCATGAATCGAAAATTCAAGATATACACAAGAATACTATAATGGAATCAAGAAATGCTTCTTTCTTTGAGAATGTGTTTCCGTGTAAAAGAGATGAGGCAAGCTCATCTAAACGGACGCATGATTCAATAGAATAAGAAGTAGGAGAAGAAAATCATCATGAAAATGATGAAGCGGAGGTAGAACCTCGACGTAGCAAACGAGGTAGGATAGAAAAATCCTATGGATCAGATTTTCTAACCTACATGCTTGAAAGTGAACCACAAAGTTATAAAGAGGCCGTGAGCTCTTCGGAAGGACCTTTGTGGAAAGAGGCCATCAAAAGTGAGATTGATTCTATTTTACAAAATCACACTTGGGAACTAGTGGATCTTCCTTCGGGAAGTAAAACACTAGGATATAGGTGGATTTTTAAAAGGAAAATGAAGGCTGATGGAACCATTGATAAGTATAAGGCCAGACTTGTAATAAAAGGTTACAGACAAAAGGAAGGTCTTGATTACTTTGACACGTATTCTCCTGTTACGAGAATTACATCAATTAGGATTGTACTTGCAATTGTCGCTTTGCGAAATCTTGAAGTACATCAAATGGATGTAAAAACTGCCTTTCTAAATGGAGATTTAGAAGAGGAGATTTACATGGAATAACCAGAGGGATTCTCTGCTCCAGGACAAGAAAATAAAGTGTGCAAGTTAGTGAAGTCATTGTATGGCCTCAAACAAGCACCAAAACAGTGGCATCAAAAGTTTGATCAAGCCATGATTGAAAGTGGATTCAAAATCAATGAATGTGACAAATGTGTCTATGTTAAAAGCACTGAAAATGGCTATGTTATTTTGTGTCTTTACGTAGATGACATGCTTATCATAGGAAGCTGTGATAAAATGATTAAATCCATAAAGAATATGTTGAACTCGAAGTTTGACATGAAGGATATGGGTGTAGCGGATGTGATCCTTGGTGTGAAAATTTCTAGAATATCCAATGGACTTGTACTAAGTCAATTACATTATGTGGATAAAATTCTTGAGAAATTTAACAAGGATGACAATAGAACGGCAAATACTCCAATTGACACAAGCCTACATTAAACGAAAAATTGAGGCGAACCTGTGTCTCAATTAGAGTATTCGAGGGTCATTGGAAGTCTAATGTACTTAATGAGCTGTACAAGACCAGATATTGCATATGTTGTAAGCAAATTGAGTCGGTATACAAGTAATCCTGGGAAGGACCATTGGAAGGGTATAGTGAGAGTACTAAGGTACTTAAGATATACTCGTAATTATGGATTACACTATACTAGACATCCGGCTGTAATTGAAGGATATAGCGATGCTAATTGGATATCAGATATCAAAGACTCTAAATCTACGAGCGGATATATATTCACATTAGCCAGTGCTGCTATATCATGGAAGTCTTCTAAACAGACTGTTATAGCCAGATCCACTATGGAATCTGAGTTTATAGCATTAGACAAGTGTGGTGAAGAAGCCGAATGGCTACGCCAATTTTTAGAAGATATTCCAAAGTGGACAAAGCCTGTGCCTGCAATCTGTATACATTCTGATGGCCAATCTGCAATTGGTAGGGAACAAAGTCATATGTATAATGGTAAGTCTAGACATATACGTCGTTGAAATTACCCGGATCCGAGAGGCAGCGCAATCGCGCCCCGGCATCTGGCATCTTTCGCGTTGGAGCGATGTGTCTCGCCGTTTTTGTTTTGTAGAGTCGCCACGCCGTTTTTATTAAGCCCAAAACATTGAAAAAGGGCATCAGTTTAAAGATAATTTTAAACTGTTTTTGTGTGATGAGATTTTGAGTTCGGAGGTCAGATGACTCCCCGGGAAGAGAATATTAGAATATTAGAGCTCACCCGAGTAGCCTCGTAAAACGAGTCTTTCGGATACCCCTAATATCCTTTAAATGTTGTGTGTGTGTGTATGTGCTTTTAAAAATGCATGCTGTATCGGATGTCTACATTGTATGCTATGTATGAAAATGTATTGAAATAGTAATGGAAGGAAGCCTTACCAATGTTGGTTCGCGTCTGTCTTCGGGGGAATGGTGTTTGAGGTCGGAGTAGCGTTAGGTACGGATCGGGATTGCTTCGGGAGATGCCGGTTGTCCGCGGACAGAGTTTCGGCGTGAGTTGAGGTTGCAGGCTGCGTTCGGGCAGAGGTTCGGCGTGCGTGGGGATCGTTGGGATCACTCGGGCAGAGGTTCGGCGTGCGTTGCGGTGGCAGGAGTCACTCGGGCAGAGTTTCGGCGTGGTTTGGGATCGTCGGTTTGACTCGGAAAGAGCCGGGACACCGTGGAAAGACCAGGCGAGGCCTCGGAGTACCACGAGGGGCCTCAGAGTACCTCGAGAGTGCCTCGGGGCAGCGCGGGAGCGTCTCGGGAGCGCTCGGGGAGGCTTCGGAGCACCACAAGGGAGCTCGGAAGGCCTCGGAAGGATCCGAAAGGGGCCGGGAATGCCTCGAAAGGACTTAGAGGGGAAGCCAGAAGGCCTAGGGAGGAAGAGAGAAGTGGGAGGTGTGTGAAAATGAGGAGGGGGAGCCCTCTATTTATAGTAAAAATTTCGGAGCAAAGAGGTCCGTACGGACCTCCTTGGTTATCCAGAATTTTGGATTTCCTCGATTTGAGGGAATCTGCAATGATGGTGAATATTACGGAATGATGATGTCCCCCATGCAAGAAGGTCCGTACGGACCAACTCAGCATGCAAAGAGGTCCGTACGGACCAACCATGCATTTGGGTAATCATTTCTTCCGGGATTTGAGGGAATATTGTGGACTTTAAGGGGATTCAGTAATTATGACAACAAAGAGGTCCGTACGAATCAATATTGCTTTCCCAATTTCCTGAAAATTCCCAAAAGGTCCTTTTGTCCCTTTTATCCCAGGAAGGCTCCTCCCTTGGTTTGGTTGGGGGTTTGAGAGGGTTTTGAGAGGGTTTTGAGTGAGTGAGAGGTCTCGAGGCTGCGTTGATGAGTGCGGTGTTTCCGTGTGTTTGAAAGGGGGTGATCCAGTTGGGGTACTTACGAAGCCCCTCGACGACGTCACTTATGAAAGAAGTGGGGTCGCCGATAAGATAAGGGTCCTAATGTCTGGATCGCGTCTTTGGGAGAGGAAGTGACCGTGAGGGTCAATGTGAGGACGTGGTGGTGTCCTTTTGTGTGACCGTTTAGGTCAATAAATTTGGACCAGTGATAGGATTCCTACGTATCCACGGGCGGGAATCAAGCACGGTCGTAGTTCGGGTGTGGGGTGAGTGTTTTGTGAATGCGGGCGTGGTGGTGCCACGAAGTGTCGTGTGACCGCCGAGGTCGGTGGTAAGGACGTGGTGGTGTCTGGGTGGCCGTATAGGTCGATGGGAAGGACGTGGTGGTGTCCTAGGTGGCCAGTATAGGTCGATGGTGGACCTGTGATAGGATTCCTACGTATCCCTGGCGGGAATCAAGCACAGTCGTAGTTCGAGAGGTCGTGAAATTTGTGAGTGCGGGCGTGGTGGTGCCACGAAGTGTCGTGTGACCGCCGAGGTCGGTGGTGAGGACGTGGTGGTGTCCTAAGATGTGGTGACCGCCGAGGTCAAATTGTGAGGACGTGGTGGTGTCTGGGATGGAAATTTTACGATTTTCCTAATCGGGTGGTTTAAGGCCTTAGGGCCGGAGATAGAGTGAGGACTTGAATCGTCTTCGATGCGGTTGGTGCCACGGAGGACTTTGAATCGTCTTACGGCGGCGGTTGATGCCACTGGAGGACTTTGAATCGTCATCCGGCGGCGGTTGGTGCCACGCGAGGACTTTGAATCGTCTTGGCGGCGGTTGGTGTGCGAGGACTTTGAATCGTCTTGGCGGCGGTTGGTGCCCCTGAGGACTTTGAATCGTCTTCGGCGGCGGTTGATGTAACGCGCGAGACTTTGAATCGTCTTAAGCGGTTGATGTTATGCGCGAGACTTTGAATCGTCTTCTAGCCGCGATTTGATGTAATGCGCGAGACTTTGAATCGTCTTCTAGCCGCATTTGTGGAAGCGTGGCTGCCTTGTGCTTCGAGAGACGTAGATGCCTTTGTGTTTTTGCATGTTGAGTAGAAGGTTGGACTTACGATGGCTGCCGGTGCTTGCGTTGCCGTTGAAGTAGGCAAGGATGACGGCGGTGATTGCTTCCCCATTTGGCATTTTGGAGGCGCTTCGTGCCTTGGGACTTGTACTCGGAGGTGTTGGCTCCTTCTTGTGCTTGTTTTTCCGTTGAGTGGGCAAGGATGATGATCGGTGGTGGGGATATGCAGTCTTGTATGACTTCCCTTTGACTTGTTGGGGAGGAGCTCGGGCTTACTTTGATGGCCGGTGCTTGCGTTGCCGTTGAAGTGGGCGAAGTTCGGGCTTACATCTGACCGGTGCTTGAATTGTTGGGGATGTGTGACCTTGTAGGGGCCCTTTTACGTTGGGAAGATGACTTCGGACCTCTTTTGAGGAGCCGGTGGTTGAAGATTGTCGTTGAGCGTTTGGAGGCGTCTTGCGCCTTGATATTCGTCTTTGGGAGGTGTTGGCTCCTTCTTGAATTGCCGTTGAGCGGGCGGTGGTTGAATTGCCGTTGAAGTGGCGAGGACCGGTCTTACGTTGATGGCCGGTGGTTGAGATTGCCGTTGGAGTGGGCGAGACCGGTCTTACGGCGGCGGCCGGTGGTTGAATTGCCGTTGAAGTGGGCGAGGACCGGTCTTACGGCGACGGCCGGTGGTTGAATTGCCGTTGGAGTGGCGAGGACCGGTCTTACACCTGACGGCCGGTGGTTGAATTGAAGGGTTAGGGACCATTACGCACTTGGATTTCTTTGGAAAAGGCCTTAGGACGGCCGGGGGCAAAGATTATAAGGGCGGGAAAGTAATTTGGCCACCACTTGCAAAGAGGTCCGTACGGACCAACACTGGTTGCAAAGAGGTCCGTACGGACCACTTTGGTTTCTGATTCCCAGTTTTGACTGGGTTTAAATGCCGAGCCCTTCCCCATTCCTTCTTCTTCAGTGCGTGAATCCGAGAGAGAGAGGGAGAGAAAAACCTCCATTGTTAACCAAAATCCTCCATTTTTCGCTTGAATCGCTTGGAATGGCGGAAGGATCTCGAAGGAGTCGTCGACAACGCAGTCAAGAAGTGGTCGAGCAAAGGATGGAGCTCCAAAGGAATTGGATTTCGTTCGTTCCATCTTCGAAGAACCCGGATGTCTTATATCCGAATCCGGAGGTGCACAATCGTCGCTCTATGAACGTCGGGGAGGTAAGAAATCTGTTCCGTTTTGATTCCCTGCTCGAATTTTTGAATGCTAGAACTAGGTTTTAGTTTTTCGCATTTTTGAATTTTTTGTTATTATTTTATGCCTTTTTGTGAAATTCTTGATGAATTGTTGAAAATGGACATGTAAAAATTGTGGGTATGTGTATTTTGTGCAGAAATGTGTTGATTAGCTTTTATTTGTGAAAATAAAGTGCTTCTCTAATGAAATGCATGCTTTGGTGTTTTGTACCGTATGCTATTTATGAATGTACATTATGAGAAAAATTATCGTGTAGTGATAATTTTTGTGAAAAAAATGTGACATGTGCCGTGTTTTGTGACGGGTTATATGTGAAAGTGTGTGCCGTGTAGGGACGGATTTTTTTTTTTTTGAAAAATGTGTTATGCATATGTGTCATGCCGTGTGTGCCATGTTTTTGGGTGACGGACTTTGTGGGAAAATTTATATGCAATATGTGCCATGTTTTTGTGACGGGTTATATGTGCCTTTGCCGTGTTGGGATGGATCTTTTTTTGAAAATGTGTCGTGTAGGGTTTAATCCCCCCCCCTTTTTTTCTTTTGAGAAAATGTGTACAGTGTGTGCCGTGTTTGTGACGTTTTGCATGGGAAAAATTATATGTATAATGTATGTGAAAATTATGTGCATATATATGTGCCGTGTTTTGTGACGGGTTATATGTGCCTTTATATTAATCTTGTGATTTGACGTACCTTTGCTTTGTGTTTACTGCGGGATGCGGGGCTTATGGCCGGGAAGGCCAAGAGGATGAAGACTCGGGGATCGCTCGAGGCATTGTTGGCTGTGGCGGCGGATGCACGATATTTCCGTGGACGGTAGGCCGAGTCCCGAGGCTGGTTTATGCTTACGGCACTGGTGTGTTCGTTGAGAACACAGCGGGGTTTCGACACGAGGAAGAACAAGAGCGTCTTCCTTGGCCTTACGAGTGCGGTGGGATACCACCCACACCTTCCATCGAGTGGGGAGAGGTGACGGTGGCGCCACCAGGCTTTCTTTGCGATCGCGGGCTTTCCTTGAAGGAGGGCCGGTACGGTGGAGAGATATGATCTCCGATGTTGTGTTGGCCAGAAATTTCTGTTGGGCTTTGAGCCTCGTCCTCGCGGGGGCACAGGGATCTTGTATAGCGACGTGGAGGCGAAGATCACGGCCGGTATTGGGGCCTACATCCGGGTACCGGCCGAGGTGACGACGGAGCTTGATTAGCGCGCTCCTTTTTGTGGTATGCCTGTCAGAGACTTTGTTCTCGAACCACGCGACCGCGGCTCCCTTTGCTTTGTTGGAGAGCTTGATTGACTGGATAAGTGCAGTGATATTGCTTGGGGGCGAGCGAGCTTAGGCGAGCTCTACTTCTCCTTGGACCGGTTTAGCCAGGGGTGTGGCTTGATTCGTTGGCTGTTTGACTTTGCTCACGGAGGTATGAGTTTATTCTTTGTTTTGATTTAGCATCTGTCATTTCTCCATTGTCTTTCTGCAGAGCCTTCTCTGTTTTTGTCACAGGTGTGGTTTATGAGGTTTTCCGGTGCTTCCGTGGGATAGAGATCACAGAGCATTCTTTGCGTACCACTATTTATCTTTGGGAAATTTGAGCTCGTACGGCGAGAGAAGAGGAGGACCAACGGGGAAGCTCACCATCGCCTACGGGGATGTGCGGGAGCGTCTGGAGAGGGGTAGCCGGAGGGGTTCGTCTTGTTCCGTGGGCTCGGTATGAGGGGATGAGTTTGAGGGCTCCCAGGAGTGACAGCGCGGCGGAAGATCTTTGCGGGGCTTGACTTGTGATGTCATGTATGCAGGAGCGGGTCTTCAGCGCGTGGCCGGTGTGCTTCCGTGGCTCAGGGACCCTCCCTTTGGGATGCTTGATTCCGGGATATGGACGTGCTCGATTTTGAGAGGTACCTTGGCGGTGTCGGCGGCAGGAGTTCATTTTGTATGGAGAGGAGTACGGGGCCTTCGTGAGGAGGAAGGCGAGGACGCCGCGAGTGCAGCGCGAGAGAGAGGCGCCGCGGGCTCCCGAGAGGTTCCGATGCGGGGCCGGATTTCACGTACGTCAGCGGGGACGGATCGAGAGGAGGGTGTCAGTGCCGTTCCGGAGCTTGAGCTCTGCTTGCATACGAGTGGACCCAGATAGATCGGTGAGTGTGCTTACTCTTTTCCATCTTGGCATCTTTTACGTATTTTTCTCTTTTTGTTGTTGAGTATAAGCGTATTCTTTGGCGTTTCCTTAGGCAGCTTGTTGGTGCGGGTCCGGGGAGAGCCTTATGATATGTTGACTACGCCGTTACGTGGCGATGAGGTCGTTTGCGAAGAAGATGGCTTGAAGATATCTTGCTTAGGTCTTCGCGACAGCGTGCGGCGCACGAGCCTATGCCTTGAGGCACTCATGTAGACGTTCCTCCGCCTAGAGCCGAGCGGAGCCGCGGCAGAGGACCTTTGAGGGCGGCATAGCATGGATGCGGGACGTCTTCGGGAGGCTGCGGGGCCTTCGAGGAGCAGCCCTTTTATCGGTTCATGCCTCCGCATGGCGCACGGGGTGAGGTTCCTCGAGCCTTCTTTCTTCGATCATTTCGCCGGATTTGATCCTTCGAGTACTTTTCGTGGGAGCCTCAGGCGGTGCTCGGTATTCGGCAGACGAGGATGTGACGGGCGAGTTCTTTGGGATGCCCGACTTTTCTTTGGAGGACCTCGGCGAGGATGATGATCTTGAGGAGTCCGATTAGTATTCATTTGCTTTCCCTCTTTTCATATCCCTCTTTTTTTTTGTTTAGCAACAGAGACATTTATGGGTACACGTAATAAAACACTCGTATTTGCACGACAAACAATATTTATTTTAAGATGTAATGTCATTTTTTTTTTTTGATTCCCGGGAATTGTCCTAGAAATTGTTGCTATTATTATTTTTATTTTGTGCATGCCACGCGGCGAGAGTGCATTTGTGGGTAGTGTATGTTCCAGGGGAATGGCTTTGGCCGGTGTTTGGGCGATTTAGAGCAAGGTTTCTTGCGAGGGCCGGCTTTGTCTTTGTTTCTTTGGGAAATGAAGTTCTGTTTGCAAGGAGGTCCGTACGGACATACAGCTTAGCATGCAAAAGAGGTCCGTGACTGGACTAACCTTGCTTTTGGGAAGGACATAAATGCTTTCCGCAAAGGTCTGGTTCTTCCTCATTTCCCCATTTCATGACCATTTTCGAGCTTTCTTCCCCATTTTCTCTAGGAACCTCCATTTTTGCCATGGATTCTTCGTGCGTCCCTAGAATTTTGCCGAGGCTTTCGCGGGAGAGGCAAGCACACTTCTCCTTGGCTTGATTGAAAACGTGGATGCGGCGCCGTATGAAAGACATCGAGAGACGGAGCTTTCGAGCCAGTAAGGTTTCGTCTTTGCCTTTCGGTTTGGTCTTTTAAGGAGTTGGTTCACGATTGGGATTTGTTGCGGGCTGCCGCGAAGTTACAGGATGTTAGGAGAGGCACGTGTCTTGTTTCTCCTATAATGAAATGGTGCCCACTTTTGAGGATTTTCGGGCTTTGATTGGAGGGCCGGAGGTGGAGGCCATCTCGCTTCCTTTGATTGGTGGTGTTCTTTGTGAGCGTGAAGCTTGCGAGACTTTCTTCGTACTTCGTTGGAAAGAAGTGCGGGGCATGATCCTTGATTCGGGTCATATCGACATTTACGAGAGCTGCCAGGAGCGGTTCATGGTTGATGATGATGAGAGTGACGTCTCTTGGGATGTATTTGCCTTGTGCGTGATGGCGACGCTTTTCTGAGTCGGCTCACTTGGCATTTGCGATGGCGCTTTGCTAGATGTGGTAGGAGCACTGCGGAAGTGGAGAGGATATTGTCCCGTTGGTCTTTGGGGAGACTCTTCATGGTATCGGCCGTCGCGGCCAGGGATCGTTTTATGAGAGGGGAAGCCCGCTTTGCTCACCTTGTGCTGCGAGAGAGACTTGAGGCCATGTCCAGAGGCTCAGGCGTCGTTTAGCCCGTGGTCATTTGCTCAGCGACCTCTTGTGTTGGATATGGATCGGTGCTGCAGGAGAGATGGATGGCACGGCAAGGTACAGCATCGAATCCGGCTATTGGTGGGTTCCTTGGCTGGAGGATTGAGACCGGGAGGGTCTTGCGGGAAGGGTCCTACGTTGTCGAGTTCCGAGGTTTGTCTTGGTCCTCCTTCTATATTCCGTCGCTTGTTTCCCGGCGGTTTGGGATGAAGCGGGGCCTTTGTTGGTGGGATGACCTTGCTGCTGCGGAGGTAGTTCCTCTTTGTATGGCGACCGGGTGCCTTCTTGTATTTTACGAGGGTATGGAAGTATTCCGCTTTCCCTCTGTGGTACTCCTTAGACGTCGGGGGCGTTGTATTGGCGGACTCGGTATCGGCCAGTATGAGCGGCGTGTTGGGCGATCCCAAGTGGTCTTGGAAGCGGGCGTGTAGCGGTGCAGGACACAGGTTGCCGTAGCGGCTATTGCCTTAGGAGTTAGAAGCACAGTCGACCCTTTGGATGTGACGGGAGACACTTTGTTTGACTTCTGAGACTAGAGTTGACCAGGCCCGATGGGGAGAGGTCCTCTTTACGGACTCGCGGGGAGGAGATCACGTGCCGAAGCACGGGCGAATGAAGCCACGAGAGCTCTTGGATTGTTTGACTCTACGGGGAGGACCCCGGATCTCGGGCGAGAGACGCGAGTTGGTTCACGTGAAGCGAAAGAAGACTCGCGGGGACGAGGGAAGAAAGGAAAGAATGGCGGGGACAAGCGCAGAGATGGCGCGGAATGACCTCCTAGGTATCCAATTCGGTATTTGCATTGCTGAAACACATTATTAGTTAAAATGTATTAAATTTGTCTTTTAGCATGTTGTGGAACTTGAGAGTAGAGCCGTGCTTGAACTCATCAAGAAATGTTGTAACCGTTAGTGAGTTTGTGATTTACTTTTAAAGCTTTGTCAGAGACGCAAGATCTCTTGTTTGCGCTTTATACATTGTGCGCCTTTGTCGGCGTAGAGTCCTTGGACTTTTACCCTGTTTGCATTCTGCAGGACTTTAGAAACGATGCAGGCTCACTGACGGCAATCCCCTTTCTTGAGGCTTTGTGCTTGGGGCTGAGAGGTTGAATGCTCCCTTGACAAGTCGTTTTGACCCGGTCTTTTTCGTAGCTTCCTTGCCTCTTGTTGGCGTCGGGCTCTTGACCACTTTTTGCAGCTTACGCTTGGAAGCTTCTTTTGTTTGTTTTTTTGTCTCTCTTTTTTTTTTTTGTGAGCCCTTGCTCGAGCTCTCTTTTTTTTTTTGAGCCATACTAGAAGCGCGTGAGGGCGTAAGACAAAGCCCCTGGCAGGAAGCGGACTTATGAGTCGATCGTTTGATGCTTCGAGTGACCCTCGGACGTCCGCTTTGATGTTCTGCCTTGCCGTCGTTTGACTTGGTAGAGGTGACTGTTGGGGGCGTGTTCTTGAAAGAGAGAAGTACGTAGTAGCTTGATGGAGGTCTTGATTGACATTCAAACTTTTGACTTTTTGTGTATTTTTAGGCCGGATACCCAATTAAGGTTGCCTACGTTTCCCCCGGACTAGAGGGGCTCAGTCTGCGTAGTTCGAGCCCACGCTACACTCCAAGATGCTGCCAAGAGATGCACAATTGTTCATTCTGTGAGGCGAAGTATCTGCGAAGTTTGCTTTCGTTATTTGGATTCTCATGAAGGGATTGCCGTCTAGGTCTGTTAGCTTCATGGCGCCGTCAGGAGAAGATCTTTTTGAACTCCACGAGAAAGGGCCGATCCATGTGGGTTCCCATTTTCC